>JARKHS020000714.1:0-47500 GCA_030143305.2 Amblyomma americanum | reverse complement strand
TAGAGCGGCCGGGGTCGAACCCGTGTCTTTCAGGTCAGCAGCCGAACACCATAGCCGCGGAGCCACCGGGGCGGAGAATTGACCGGATTACGACAGTAGTTGCTTCACATTATCTCATCTACTTTCGCCCGCAAAAAGCGATATTGCAGTGTGGTTAGTGCAATCTTTTACCTCGTTATTTTTTATTCAAAATTGGCGGTATATTCCGTGCTGTGCTTGGAACTCCCCATGGCGGAATACAAGCTCGTTTCGCCATGCTTCGTCGCCATGCACACACAACCAGAGTTGACAGCAAGTATAGGTTAATGCACACATTTGGTTTCGTTTGTAATGGGTGCAGTAGGCCAGGACGGAAACAAATTTATCGACGCCTACTTCAAGCGTACCGCCGTCCACCCCTTCGAGTTTCCTTCGCGGCTTAGTGCCGATGGGCACCTTAAAGGCTTAGCCGCAGTGCATGCTGGAGACGCCAGTGGGCAGGATGTTCCTTGGTTTTCGGCTTGCGTTTCGGCTGACACTCTGCCACAACGAAAGGTCTGCATCACCGCTGCTTCATCCTCACGTTCGTAGCGCCTGGCGGAACTGCTCCACAACCTTCTTTTAATTTCCTCTGATGCCCTCTTCTTTTTTTTATAGCCACGGCCAACTTCTTTTTATCATGGTTCATGTAGCAACCATACTGAATTGCTGTCTCCTGGCTGCGTTTCTCATTTCAGCACGATGATTTTCTCCTATGAATATGATTTCGCTTCGTTCTAGCATTAGTGCAGCATGGGGGCCGCCGCGGTGGCTGAGTGGTTATGGCGCTCGGCTGCTGACCCGAAAAACGCGGGTTCGATCCCGGCCGCGGCGGTCGAATTTCGATGGAGGCGAAGTTCTAGAGGCCCGTGTGCTGTGCGATGTCAGTGCACGTTAAAGAACCCCAGGTGGTCGAAATTTCCGGAGCCCTTCACTGCGGTGTCTCTCGTAGCCTGAGTCGCTTTGGGACGTTAAACCCACATAAACCATAAACCTTAGTGCAGCATGGTCAAATTCTTCCACGAACTTTGTTTCCGCCTTTTCTGACCAATTCGTCCACTTCTACTTTCATCGACGCGGCAGAGTTATTTTTCGGTACATCTAGCGTCTACCGTGATTTTGTCTCTCTTGGCCCCTCTCCTCGTTTTTGGGCGGTGATAATCGAGCTGCTGAAAAGGTCAAACACGGTTCCCGTCACGCGCCCAAACACCATGGGCTTGAAACCCGGTGAGACCTGATCTTCTTTTCGGAGTGTTTTATTCGTTAGCGATCGGACGTATAGGAAAAAAATAAAAAAATACGGCGCTGTGTACGTGTTAAGTTCGCTCCTGTATTAAAACGCTTCCAGCGCTTTTTGCGCAAGATTGTCTCTGAGAAATTCAATTTGTGAGACTCGCGTTTCAAACGTACAAACGAAAATGCTAGGAAAAACGCAGACACACTTATGCGCGAATTCGTGGAAGCACTTTTCATGAAAATACTTCCTGAATGCCGCATTGGTGAAATTTCGATGCCACTTCTAGCTGGCGAAGGGAAAAAAGTTGATGAGGTACTGGGGCTGCCGTTTTGGGCACTTTTTTTTGCAAGTTCAGCGCCATTTTTGTCATTTTCTTTCGGCTTGCAAAACTTACGACATGGCAAAAATGCTTTCTTCTAACCTCTCCTGAGCGACAATAAATAGTTATTGTGCGCTGTCCATCCAGTATAACGAGTGGTTGACGGTGTGTTTTGAGTTTACGCGGATGGATCTCATACTAATACCATGCACCAAATCTCCCAAAAATAGTTCGTTGCATGACTTGTCCCATCGCCATGCTAATAAAAATGCCATGTGTGCATCATCGCGTTCTGGGGCCGCCATGCTGGCCATCGGGTTCTCGTTGTAGTTCTGCTTTCGAGCCAGGATACTGCGAAAGGCGCATAACGTAGATAAATTTAATCTGGCATGAAACACCAAGAAATATTAGAACCACTGAGGCGCGTAATGAAAGAAGTTGGCTTTCATATCGAATCAAGGCTTATTGAATCCAGAATTGTAAAAACATGCAAACTATGCAAGCGAGGGTACCAAAGTCGACGACTGTGCAAGGAATTTCTGTTATATCATTACAAAATAAAGAAACAATGGCAATAAAACGAGTGGATTGGTTGCAACATACAAGAAGCCAGGGGTGAATAATAATACGCAGAAACACACACTTCCTGATGACGCTAGTCAAAAATATTCAGCTTATATTTAGCAACATATGAAGATAACGAGGATTTCAATGCAAAAGGCATAGTGTTCCAAAATAAAATGGTTGCGATGATGTCAATCTTTTTTTTTGCACACAATGGATGCCCAATTTCTTGTCACGTGACACGTGATTGCCTTCGATGCTCAGGTACACGGAACGGCACATTGGGCAGAATGGCAATTGTTCAGACTTCCATGTTTCAAGACGGCCTTTTGTTATATGCTATGAAGAACATCATGTTTTGGGTCCCAGCACGTCCTAAGTAATCAGATCTCGCTGCTCGAGATTTACGGCGCCTGCTTCCTCGGTGTCGCTTGCTGCAGATGGTAAATGTTACTGCTCGGAGCAGAAGGAAACAATGTTCAACACAGGCACAGCCAGAGTAAATGATATTTTATTGATCACCTGCCACCTGCAGAATACCCTAATTGAATTCGGAGCCATCTACGTGATTAAGCCTCTATATAGCACAATGTGCACGCCCCAGCTGTGTGTTCGCGTTGGCGGTATTGCAGGTGCTCGCCTTTCTTGCGCGAGTTTATAGACACCGTGCTTGCGTCGAATGAAATTACGCTTGGTTTCAAATTAATGAAGCAAGGAAAGAGAAGAAGAGATACGAAAAAAAAACTCGTTGTGGACGCAGCCCTAGTGCTTCGATCATTCTTCTGTTTGCCCAGCGCAGTAATATTTTCTCGGACTGCTCTATTATATTAAATATTGATTATTTGACCTCTTTTAAGATGATTCCATGGCCTTCTCTTACCAGTCCAGGCTTTTTGAATGCGAAAGCATTACGTCACTCATCACCAACGAAACCTGGCGTTGTCCGCAAAAGTAGCCAAGAAATGTGTCAGATGAGGTCATTGTGGTACAAAAAAAATTACTCCGAAGGTACGGGAATTTAACCCAGGACTTCCGGATAGCAAGGCGAGCACGCAAACTACAGGCCACAAAAGCGCTATTTTTTGGGCATAGTATTTATTACACATGAAATTATAATCAATACATATGAACTAGTTCAAAGCTCTTAGGAAACGCCACATAAGACATTTCAAAACACAGAGCTGCTTATTGGCGAATAAAGGTGAATCAAGTATATGCGTTTCCTTACCTATGTATGCTAATGAGTGGGCGTGTCACCAGAAAGGAGGAGAAAAAATGAAAATACAAAATAAAAGCAACTAAATATAAGGGCTATGCTTTCGCATTCAAAGTACGTAGTCTCAAGTGCCATTCATAAATTTTGTCTTTTACATAATATTATTTGGACCCGTACAGCATATTTCCCAATTCCATTCGCATGTTCGAACTAGGGTAATAGCTTCTGGCTTGCTGACTGGAGGTGAGAGACAATTATTTTTCATGTCCAGCACCCAGCAGACAGCAACAACTCGTACTTGAACACAAATTCCTCGAGCTTGAATCACTTGCAGGTGAAGGCGCATGGCCTAACCGCACAAGAAGTGTGGCGTCTGCTTTAAACTCTAAATTAAAAAAACAAGTTATCCCGCTGCAACGTTCGACACTCAGCAAGCAACTGGGATCAAAATATTTTGTGGTTTATGTGTGGTCTTGAGCAACAGTGCACCTGCAATGTCAATACCAATCCTTAAACAAATTACAGATGCCACAAGGATTTAAACTAAAGTTGTAATAGACGCTGTGGGTAGTAAAAACATCTCTATGCGAAGCCTTTGACCAGCATAGGATTAGAGTTCTCGCTTACCTTTAAAGCAAAAGCGTTAAGGCTCGCGTTCTGCTGAAAATCGCGTGTCGTGGCCGCTGTGAGTGAAAATTCGGAAGGTGTAAGACGGCAGAGGTGGCCAGCATATGCACCGATGGCGGCTACCCTGTGGCCAACCTGGGGCACAAGATCCTGCTGTGCTTCGCGCAACCCACGATGGTAGAAAAATGAGCCGGTTACGTGGCGTCATGACAAACTGCACACCGTATTGTGAGCAAACTGCTCAGCGTGGCAGGGAGCTGGTAAATCAATGTTTGGTCGCGAGAGGTTGCTCAGCAGGAGCAACCTGGGTCTCCCAAGCTGCACCAAATGGCAGCACCTACCATCGCAGGGCAGTGACGCATCTCTTAACCACTGCACCACTGCGCCAGCAGTGGTATGATGAATCTTGGGGATTATGATGTAAAGTATAGAATGTCAATTTCCATATATATGGTCTTTAATTCATTAAAGCTATCGCGCCATACCCTTAAGGCGGAGTTCTCCTCCAAGTGTCCTTTTCCTCCTCCAATTTTTTTTCGTGTCTGATGTGGTACGAACAACATATCTTTATAATACAGGTACAATATATGGCAGCTAGTTGTGTTGTTTTGAAACGTATTAGTTTACGGAATAACAAAGAAGCTGTCCTCCAGAAACACCGCAGTTCCTTTGTATTGATGTTCGTTTTGCCCTGCGGCCGGTGCTCGTGGCTGAGTATAAACATGTACAAATTGCTATTTTATTTGTTTGATTTCAATTTGTTATTATTTCGGCTTTCAGGGAAAGAAGATTATGACACAGACAAGCTCGTGTGCTTTACATATAAATAATCAAGGAAACATAGCTGGACTGAAAATATTTACAAATGAGAAAAAAATTAAACAGTGAGAATGAGGAGGCCAGCTGAGTAAAAAAAAAAACTTCCTGAGCCCTGATTCCACTTATCAATACAAGTGCGATATGCAAATGCCTCATATGGGGTTCAACATTTTAATTTGGTTCGAAAAGTTCAACTTCGTGACGAGACAAAAGCGCAATTTTTCTGCTTTTCAACCTGGCTTGAATTCTTAATTATTGAAAGCGTCGTAACTTGAGAAAATTGTATGACCGCTAATCATCGACTATTCGTGATTTAGGTATAAGTTATTCATTCCTCGGGATAGGAGACACCTTGGCAGTTTGTTTGTTCAAAAAGCTCTTGCTTATGAAAAACTAAAAAATGCCTTTGTTCCGGTGAGCCCTGGAACCATAGAGAGCCGAAATTTCATCGCTATGCTGAAATTTCGGTGGTCCTTTTAGAGATATATATTCCAGTGTACATATACGGTGATGAAGTAGTTGCCTGAAAAGACAGAGTATATTTGCATATATTTCTTGCAAGTTAATTAAGTGGTATAACAACGCCTCTTCATATTGCTCGAGGCTGAGTACAGAACACCTGGGACTGTTTGCCTTTTTAACACTGCACCGCCACGCATGGCTTGCTAAGCTGCACTGAGCCCTCCACATACCGCGGGAGCTGATAAGCGAGCGACCACGCACAGCGGCTGCTCGAGCCTTTCTCCGCGAGCTCAGTTCTTGGAATCCACAGCACACCCACGCAGTCCTTTCAGGGCACCCTGCCAGCGGCTGGTGCTCGCGTGCGTCTACGTGCCTTGGGGTGAAAGATGTCGCGTTCCTCGGCCAACACATTACAGGAGCCAAGCCCTGCGGCTGTAAGCTACAGCAAGAGCAGGTCGACAGGCGTCAGCTGGCGCGAGAATATTGATTTCTTTGTTGTGGCGAAGTGGCTTCACAGATAACGCAAGTGAAAAAAAAAAGAAGAAACACTCTGAAATCTACTACAGAGTGGCTTTCTACTCATAGAGGTCTGCTTTTGATTACTGCACATTGCAAGATGTTGGCAGACACTGACATTTATGTACCAGTGCTCGAAACGTGGTGTAAGTCTTTTAAGAAGCTGCGCTACAGTTTGTGTCCAGATTTTGTCATCGATACTGACCTGGCTCTCAAAAGAGAGGACGCAGTATAGTGCAAATAAATAAAGGAAGCTGAATCAACAGCGTATAGTCAAAGTCATAGTTATTCAGTGCAAAGCTTTCTACCACCGACTAATTAGGTTCTACTAGATCTTTCCAATTATGCTGAATTTTATCAGGATCCAGATAAGTATACTGGCTATTAACTGGTACTGGAGCTTGTGGCTATAGTCGCAAACACTGCAATTCTATTCGCAGAAAAAATATTTAGCGTAGAACTGCGTAAAGATACTTCTCGCATACGGAAGCGTCCACTACAAAGCCAAAAGGGCTATTTTTATGAACTTTTTTATAATCATCTATAATAAAATGCATAATTCTGTCATAAGCTCACATATTATGAAGTGTTTCTATCTGATATTATAATTATATGCGACTTGATATATTCGCAAAGAAAGACCTGAAGTTCCGCAGGGTTTGTCCCTTCTTTAAAGTGTCAGTTATTGTTATGTATGCGAGCTAACGCCTTTTCGTATTTATTCATTCCCGCCCCGTCCTCGCATATCTAGGGCCATATAATTGGCAATTGCGGATATTTCAGAAAATATTTGACTGTTCACAATGAACGCCGATGCGTAATTTGGGAAACAAAGCAAACCTTATTAGAAATCGGAAGTGTTTAACAAAGCGGTTGTCAGCTCTAATAGCGTAATGTAAAATAAATTTCTCCTTACTTTCGAATCTCAACTTAAAATATATAGTAACGCAGACCAACAGATTTTATTTCACACAGAGATAAAAGTAAAAACTATGAGACCACTGCGGCACCCGCAATGGAGGAATGCGTAGGCCCTAATTAAATAATTGTCGCATCATAAGAGGTCACACCCCATTTTTTTCCAGACCTCGATGCAACCCACCCACACTTTTAACGTCCACGGTAACACATGACCCCGGACGCCATTTTGTCGCATTTTTTGCACTTAATTGGCTCTAATTAATTAACTAAGTACCCCACATGCACGTCATGATCTTCCCTGCGAGTCGTTTTGAAGTTTTATCTAATGCAACCATTTTTTTTTCTTATAACTCAATTCGTTCGAACGTTATTGTGATGACAAGCTCGTGACGACACAAAACCGCAAGCATAGCCATACAGTGCTTACGCATTAATAAAGTAATGACAGGAGCCCTCTTCTTACCGCTGGTCTGTACGCCTTGTCAGTTAGCGCTGCACGGAGATTGTTTCTAAACGCTCAGTTGCCGACTGGCAACTCAGGTTTGGTTTTGGTTTTGGTGTTTTGGGGAAAGGAAATTGCGCAGTATCTGTCTCATATATCGTTGGACACCTGAACCGCGCCGTAATGGAAGGGATAACTGAGGAATTGAAAGAAGAAATGAAGAAAGAGGTGCCGTAGTGGAGGACTCCGGAATAATTTCGGCCACCTGGGGATCTTTAACGTGCACCGAAATCGCCCAGCACACGGGCGCCTTAGCGTTTTTCCTCCATAAAAACGCAGCCGCCGCGGTCGGGTTCGAACCCAGGAACTCCGGATCAGTAGTCGAGCGCCCTAACCACTGAGCCACCGCGGCGGGTGGCAACTCAGCGCTGATCCTATTCTCGCGCCTTCCTTGTCCCACCGCAAGAATAAATAGAAAGCATTGGAGCAAATTGCTGCGCCCTGCCCACGACGGGAACAGGTGCCCTAGGTGTGCCCGCCGTTCCTATGCAGCACGTACCTGGGCAGCCTACACGGAAGGCCACTCTACCAAACACGTGGCAGCAAACCCGTGCTAATGCCCTCGAGGAAACCAAAAAGGGGTGTCGAGGCTGGCCTTTACACGGCACGAGGAAGCAGGATAGGCGACACTTGCACAAACGTCGCCCATGTAGGTTATGTTCCCGTTCTAACAAACCCCATCGCTAGCAAAAACTTACACAGCCTGCAAGTGCAATCAATCACGACACGTCAGATCCCGGTTACCAGAGGTAGTTTACTTCCCAAGCAGGTGTTTTGAGCGCAGCTCAGAGGAAGTGAAGGTCGTGCGTAGTTTGCTCTCGCCATGCTAGCATTGACAAGTTCACCATAGCTCAGAGAATGCTGGCGTTATTGCACTAGCAGAATGCCCCTAATACTGTCAGGAGAGTTTACGTTGTTCAAGGAAAAACAGACCGACAATGAAAGATCACCCAGATTGGTGCTTTGCATGGAATATCTGTGAAGTTGAGGGAAATTTAAAATTAATGCATCCGCATCAAGACGGCTACCTTTTTTGGCACCGCATCGCTCACTGCCCGTATGATGCGCGGTTCCTGGTACATCTCTGCCGAAAGCATGAAAAAAAAAATAATTTTTGATGAAATAGTAAACTAGCCACTTTCTTCGAACCGAGAACACGACAGCCCGAATCCCACGCTGCTGTGTTTTCACATTTTTTTTTTTGTTTTTCGAGAGATGAGGAATAGTGTTTCGTGAAATGATTTCGCAGTGCATTTTCACCTGCGTACTATTTTGGGTGCGTGGTAGTCTTTAATCTGTTGAGCCAGCTTTAAAGATCATTGCCATAATTTCGCGCTCCGCGCTGTCAGTTTTCCGCTTTTGCTTTGATTCAAACATATAAGAAAAAATTGGTCTTCTCCTACTCTTTTTTAAATTGAATCTAGGGCACGCTTTGAAACATTTCTTGCGCTTTCACGAAGAGCGCCATAGAAAACGCCACTTCTGTTTTTTTTATTGATCGCTTTTGCTGCAGAAAAGGTCGCATAGCAACTGATAGGAAATCCAATCACCTTTCTTTAAAGAAAATATAGACACTTCAATCACGGAAGCCAGTAAATAATCTGCCTAGCTGGAAAGGTCACTGTTAGCTTGCTTTTATGTGCCTTGCATCGGTTCTTTAGCTTCCATTCAAAATGAGGTGTGCTTGAAAAACTATGCTCCTCCGGCTTATAATCAGTACTGTTTAAATATTCTCTCTTGCGGTACAGAAATGCAGTGGGCAGGATTCTGTTTACAAGCAGATTAGGAGATTCATTCCTTTTTTGTATGAAGCCGGAGATATGTAGTCCTAGCAAAGAGTCATATCTCATAATTTCGCCCATACAGTTCACTCAGCATACATGCTTAAGTTTTAAACTGCGTGTGGTTGTATGCGATAATCTGCTGATGCGGATCTGTTTTAAGAAATGTCTTTTTTACTTCAAACTCCCTCTGCGCAACCGTCCCATTCATCCAGGTGACTTGTCCTGAGCGTGCTTACTGGCCCTCATTGGTATCTTAACTTGGAAAAGTATGAATTGCTCAACTTGTTCTTGAAGTGAAACTCACATGGCTGAGCATAGCGCCTGTCGTTAAGAATGGATCTGCTGCTGGGAGTTTTTCACTGCATGTAGGAGGATATTGAAGTCAGTGAGTGCAGAAAATTGATCGCGGTGTCTTTCAAAAGAAAACCGTTCACTGGGAAATGCCCTGCTTGGCGCTAATATAATTATTATTTTCAAATGAGCGGGCACTGGGGATTGTGGGCAGGTTCCAATAAAGAGTTTGGAGCAGGTTTTTTTTTTCTCGGGCAGTATTGAGCCCCGCGGACTCTGCAGCGAGCGCAGAATATATTCTGAAAAATCAGAAAATTGCGATATCATTCTAATGTAGAGGTGACTATAATGACTTTTTCATACAGGCAGCGTATTTTGCAATTATGTACGGAACTATTTTGCTGTATGTGGCTGTTTTTACATCGTTTATATCTTTAACGCAAGACGGGAGCTATGTTTTAAGCAAACATATCAGTGATAGAGAAAGCCTGGCAACTGAGTTTTAAGAATCGAAATAGCAGCCTCTGTATATGTTTGCGCAGCTTTATGTGAAACTTCACTTGCTACGACACAGAAAACGCCTAGCAGTCTTCTTCCGTTTTCACATCTCGTAAAACTAAATCCTCAAGATTCAAAAATTTTGGGTACGTTTCCAACGGCCGAAATTGTTTCTGAGGAGGCAAACACCAAGATGCTAATTTTGTCATGATAAGGCAGCATGGAAGCAACATTTCGGGTTTCATAGAAATGCCACCAATATAAAAGGGAGAGCGCAAGATGTCATTAGGGTACGCCACATTTTAGACACACGCAATTCACTTAGAGGAAGTTTTGTTTAATTGAATTAAACGGCAATTATGCAGAATCTTTTAGTAATTTCAAGCCCACGCTTTGCCGTTTTATTCCTGCTTGGATGTTAGCAATGGTACTATGAAAAAATGCATAACGAGATTATTAATCTGCGCATCAGGTTTTCTTAATTTTCTGACTTTCGATAATTTGATCTGATAAACTTATTACAGAGCTGTCAAATCGCAAATAGGCAGCAGAAGCAGTGCTTAGCCATGACGACTAATATGTTCAGAACTAATATACAATTACATTATCGTTCCCCACGAACTTCTAGCTCTTCTTTCCAAAAGAAAGCTGACTGAGGAGGTTTGCGGCCACTTTATCGTGGTTTCTAAATATTTTGTGTTCGTCTGGGAGGCACCTCGATTATTTTCTTATCTTAATAATCTATTCGGCGAAGACATCTTTATAATCATGAAACTGATTGATTTTCCTAATGCGAATTCGACTACACAGAAGTAGGGGCAACAATTTTGTCTGTGCAAGTGCACAGAACACTTTTTTTATTGCTACCGTAACGCACGAGTATACAGCTGTAATAACGACCACAGAAGATATCTTAGCAACATGGTCCTACATTTCAAAGGAATGAACTTTGCAATTTTTTTTATTCTGTACCTATTTTCATGGTTATTACCGAGTGTTGCTAAACGCTTCTATAAAACGGCGTATCTGGAAATACACGACACATAATTTCTTCAACGTGGATGTCTGTTCTAATAACATATTCCTAAGAAGAAAAACAAACAGCATTACGCTAAAATTATTATTGAGTTTGTGGATGTAAACACTGTTCTTTATATGCTTTTTTCCGCTGAATGTCCGATAATATGCACTACTGCGCTCGTGAATGCTCTGCGCTCGCTTTTCCAAAGAATAAGATATTGTTTCCTTTAATCAGCAACGGGGCACTTAAGGCGTAGGCATATTCAGTTTTCTAATATTCCATCATTTTGAGAAAGTTAGAGCAAATGTATTCCACGCACGCTCCTAGACTTTGGTGCGTGACCAGACCCCTTAATATTCACTTAGGACAGAGCTGCAGTAGCACCTACAATATTGCTATTGGAAATTTCAGGTTGGGTCAATAATACTAAAGCAATTTTTCATCTAAGCCATGCGCTTCTACAAGCCAATTATCTAAACATACGCCTGAACACGCCGCATGCTTAGCCCTCTTTAGTTTTAACTTCGTATCAAATATGACCCATGCGTGGAACAACGAAAACGTGCGGTTGGAATGATAGGAAGACCAGGAGAATGCGTTGGTTCTACTGATTTTTGATACAGCGGTTTTTAACGCTATTTTCCTCCAGCAATATCAATATCATTTAAAAGCTTCGCTATGGCGATCCGCGAAATGTCTAAGATCTTTGTTGTCTGGAAAAAACACTTAGGGCGCTCACGCGTGACCAAGTTCTTAAACACCGCGGGAAATCTAATCGGCCAGAAGTATTTATGAGCGAAGACCTGAAACAATTTTATAGACGAAGGAAATTTTCCAAACGTTTGCTTTCTAATGAAGGTCGCTCGTCCTTTCTTTGAACTCATTTAGAAGGCACAAACAAGTTCTCAATGTACTAGTGTGCATGGTCAATAATTAATGCAAATGCTTCTATACCTGCAGCTGCGGCCTCGGTCGGTGCCATCGCTGGAGTGCTCCTTGACATCACTGCTGACTGGCCAACCTGGCATACTACATTCCTCATGACGTCGGCGTCACCGGTGAGTTGGTTCCTCCTGTGAACAACAGACATTGGATACGGTGCCGTCACAATAATTGAGGCCAGTGCCCTCTGGGGGCTTTTGATGCGCATGTGTATGCCGAGCGGCTCCTCAGACAAAATTCAAAATCGTATTAAATTATGTTCTGCTCAACGCCTGCCTGTGAAGCTTGCTAGAAGGCATCCCTTTACGCCCACGATACAAATAACATTGTTTGCGTTGGAGATTTTGTCTGTATCTTATTAAACCGAATATATCGCAGCCCGTGTCTCGCATTAAAAGCGTAAAAAAAATGAAAGCCATATGGAATACAAAGCGCTATTTTTAAAAAAAATACGTCGCTGCAGTCTGTTGAGGTGGATTGTAAAGCAACACAGAAATTATATACCTGGTATGGGTTTAATCAAACAACTAATTGTGAAAGGTTAGCTAATAAATCTCAAATTCTGATATTAGGGAGCATGGTTATATTGCGAAATTGATGGTGCTCAACATAGAAGGTGAGCTGTGTTTTTAATTTTTTTTAACCAAGTAATGTGGTTTGAAATATCGAACGCCAATATTACGCATTTCAAAGCGCATTCAGTTGCCTTTCCCGTATTGCATAACATGAAATGGCGTCTGTTGCATTTCTCATGCATTAAATAGAGGCCCAGTTGGTGTATTTGATCATGCAGAAGGTTGACTTAAGTGACTATGCCCCACGCAGCGACGCCATTTTATAATTAGGTATAATACGGGAAAGGCAGTGAACAAGTGTTAAAATGGGTATTTTTGACGTTCAATATTTCGAACCACATTGTTGGTTGAGAAAATCTTTTTAGAGGATTTATCTTCAATGTTGACAGCTATCAATTCGCATTATAACCTTGCCCCTTATATCAAAAATTTATTATTTAATATAAGTTCATTAATTGTCTGATTTTTGATCCATATCAGGTACATAATGACCGTCTTGATGTAGAATCCAGCTCAACAGACCCCTCTGTCGTATCTCTCACAGTTTTGGTAATAAAAATCTGAAAAGGATAAGAAAATCACCAAGGATGAAAAATGATTACATATGGACAATTTTGTTATCGAAGACCATTTTCTTAACCGGGTTGTGCTTAAAGGCTCGATAGCGTATTTCAACGTCTTCTAGCGATTCCAGAGCAGTGCGTCGTACGCAAGAAGGTATAATCGTTAAGATAAAATGGCGTGCATCTAAACACTGAAATAAAAATTTAGACATCACCCTAAAGATTACGAAATAATCATCAGCATATGAAGCTTGACGGGGAATGTCTTCATCGAAAAACACTGCAGTAAAGAGTTTTCCCAATGTGATTTATTTGACCGAATTTCGATAGCGCAGGTAAAGCCCAGAACGACAAAACTGGAGAACTGGAGAGGGCAAGCGCCGCGGTTTTTATTTCAATATTCGGTATGCTGTGCTATAAAACTGTCCCAATAGACAACTTTGTTGATTCATTTTATCTCCTTCGATATCGGTGACCATAAAAATATCAATGTTGTAGAAGCCGTACAGAGTATTTAGATAATTAAAACATTCCAATTTCGCTTCTACTTATGCTCCTTTACATTCTGAAAGTTTTTTTTTCAGGTGGTTTTCTTGAAGTAAAACATGTCTATTTACGTCTCATTTTTGTTAACCTACTCGAAATATTCCAAAAAGACAGTCCTTGTCTCGTTCGTGCTTAGAAGCAGGGAAAAAGGCTCGAAGATACTAGTGGCTTTAGTAGGTGCTGAAAGTACGCCTATAGCCGTGCTAACACAAACAGCTAAACGCTAGCACTAGACCTGAACTTATCCTGTTAAGTATTTGCGGTAATTAGTCGCCGAGATTATTATTTCATGTTCACCAAACTAACGCGCAAAGAACCCACTTATCTGCGTGACCAATGCCTGCCTATTGCGTACTGCACTGCACAGTTACGAGAAGATAAATAGGCTGTACGTTTTTGTAAGACATGCACCGAACACATCATTAAACTTTTCTTGTTGGGTATCATCTCGAGTTTCAGTACACTTGAATCTGATTGCGCTCTCCCGTAATTAAAGTCCTGCATGCAATTTGTATGAGAGAGGATGCTAGGCCTAACGAACATTATCAATCCATTACGTCGCAGTGATACGTTTGGTGCTTTCTGCAGTGTTTTACGGAAGATGAAAGGATTTTCCTCGATATAATTGACGTTAGTGCTAGTAGATCGAGCCATCATGCTTGCGCATTTTATGTTACGAAATCGAGAGAGCTTAGCGAAAGTGGACTACTGAATACTAGTTGAGTAAATCATGTCTGCAAAGTTTTTCCAGAGGCACGTAAACGTATGCGAACAAAAAACTTCGAAAGCGGCCTCAACACTGCGCGTTTAGAACCCCTGCGCGTACAGTGTGTCTTCCAATCATTTCGCCGACAAAAAGTACAAGATAAAAGTATACAGTTCTGTGAAATGTGCTAATTGCGTTTTTTAATCGTCTACAGTGTCCTCCGACGTCTAGTTAATCTAGGACAGATGAGAGTGATTCGGGGCTCCAGTTAGCAGAGGAGATTGATTTTTTTGCCTCTTGTTTATTGCCGAGACCCACATGCTTTTGCGAATCGTTCAGGATGTTTAGTAGTGCTGAGGACCTGTTAGCTCTTACATGCGTTCGTACATTTTCAAATGATAATACGTAACCCACATTCAGAAAAATATGGCTGACCAAATATAGGAAAGCAGAAAAAAAAAATAGGCTGTGGCTTAGCTCTGGTTAAGCCTGGATTTACAAGCGAAAAGCTTGTTACGGCGAGTCTTGGCATTTTCCTCTGCTGACTCTCTTGTTTCCTCTTCCTCACTCGCTTGGCTGCTGCTGGCTGAAGATACAACCAAGACACGCTTTTCGGCTTCTTTCTGACATGCTTTAGAAAGGCGTATTTCCCGTTGTTCAGGCGTTTCGGCTGCACGTTTAGCTTTGGCTTTATCATTTTTTCGCTGATGTGCAGCCAACTCCCGAGCGAGTACTTCTGGGTCAGACAAATTTAGTTTCTCAGCTCTTCTGCGTAGTCTAGCAGCAGCCACACTCTCCTTCCCTGCCATGTCGAGTGTGCACGCCTATTTTCTGGCAAGCGCATTATATAGCCTCCTTGCGCATGCACATGACGCACATGTGCAGTAGCGCGCGGCTGCACCGAAAGGTCAGGCGACGGAGTCGGCTGTGATTACAGCTGCTGCAGCGGCGAGGAGCGACCACCTGCGCGGCGCGTGACGTAACTCGTTTTCGTGCATGCGCATTACTCACCAGTTCGGCTCACGCGAAGCTCGGCTCTGACCTGCGTAGCGAAGCTTTTCACTTCAAAATTTTACGTCAAGAACAAAGACCTACTTAGGGACATATTGTACACATTGAAAGGGTAATTTCATTCGTTGGCACTGAAGAATTGACTACAAGTAACGAAAATACGGGCAAACAGAACAATCTCACGAGCTTTTCCTAATGATACATTTAAGCCTACTCGTCACGATAACGTAATTATTATGGGATAAACAAAGCCCAGCAATACAACCTCTGCAAGATGGAATGTCTACAAGTACCAGATGCAAGTACAGAGAAGCCATGCCGGGGATCTGGAAACGATAAAAAACGCTAACACACTTAAGGAAGCTCAGTATCTTTCCGGTGAACAATACGTTATTGAGCTGGGCTATTTTCTGCTGGCTCAATAAACATCATGATAAGAAAAACTGCAAATATATGCTGATGTTAACGATTATGTTATTAGTAATTGCTCCTTATTGTAATTCTAATGCTCAAAATAATTAGCTTTTTTGCTGTTGGTAGTTTTCTGAGAGAGAAAATGACAATAAAATCAACTGTTCTTAACGAGTAGTGACACTCTCTCTATTTTTCACCATAAAACTTGGGACTACATCAGGAGATCGACTAAATTCAAAGCGTGGCACCAAATAAAGTGATGCATTAGCAACCAGCGAGAGTATTTGAAATGTCTCTCTAGAAACTGGAATGACGTTTTAAAATCAACACAGGCACCACACTATAGCGGCTGTTTAGAGCTGTCTTAATAGTCAACGGTTACAGCGCTTTCGAGAAAACCATCATCTAAAATTTCGCCGTTTTAACAATGCGAAGAGAACAATGAATAGCTTTCTTCCAAATACAAGGTTCTGTAGCCAGCGGTCATTACACAACGCAGGTAACATCAACGCTCTTTGTGAAGGTGCTTGTCCGCTGGATTCAATATGTTCATTTGAAGCGTTTCTCTAGAGGCTTAAAATTATCACGAAAAAGAATAAAATTATTCCGTCTCACGAAGTACCAGCTATTAAAAATTAAGCAAACCGAAGAACAGCACTCATAACTTGTTGAAGTGTTGTGGAATATTAATAAGAATTCAATTACTCATTAGCACCCAGCCAAGATTATCCATACAGCTACACGAAAAAGCTATACAGCTTTAACAAAAGAGCCCCATTGTAGAAAGATTCGTTCTCCTCCGGAGACTAGGGAGAATTTTTCTTCAACTGTGAATCTTCTGCAAACCGTATGCAGCTTTCCATTATAGCCGTACGGATGCGCTTTGGTGAATGCAAATGATTGATTCCTCCGTTATAAATTTGTTTCACCTTGGCGATTCCCCTAGACACATCGCACTGCCATGGATTTCTGTTGTAAATCTAAGCTGTGCTTCGTTTGAAATCACGCCGTAGGAAAAAATCCGACATACGCGTGTGATCAGCAGAAGCTTTCTGTTTTTAATAGTGTCGAGTTATTAAGTGGTAAAGAAACGCTTATAGCCATCGTAATCATCATCTGCCTAAATGCGCTCACAGCAAAAAAATTGTCAATTCCATATCTCTACAATTAATCAACTCCAGCGCCACCTGCGCTCACCTTAGCTCTGCAAATTTTTTTATATCATGTTATTACCCGATGTTTTGCCGCCCCCGAAGACGCTTGCATTCTCTCGGAATGCATTCCGCTTCTGTAAGGAAGCATCCCGGCGTACTCCCGGCATACTCCCGGCTGAACCCATTACCCAAAAACCCAATTCCGCAATGTAGAACTCCAACCTAATTAAAAAATATATAGTTAATAGCAGTGCTTTGTTGAAGATATAAGACACATGTCGAGCAAACTTAATTTGATTTAAAGGATCGGCACTAGTTACGTAACTGAGTCCATATGAAGAGGTTGCCAAAATTATTCCTTGCGAAAATTTGAGTTTTGTGCATTGGTTAAGTGTAAAGACTCCACCTATATTTAAATATACGCCCTTCAACTCGCGTTTTTCAATTCGGTAGTCCTTTTCCACACGCCGACGCTGATAACGACAGCATGTGAACATGAGCATTAAGCGATTAGTTTCCTAATTTAACAGGCACTTTAAGGAATATATGCAATAGTTTACATAAATCTAATTGAAGATATGACTTCAAAGCACGCCAGTACCCACATGATAAGCGATGCAAGACGGAAAACATCCTGAGTATTTATAACCTCTCAACTGTGTTGCGGATACTTAAAACTGTCGCAAAAATTTTCTCCTAGGAATAGTGCAGTCTGGCCATAGCAGAAAAAACAGCTACGTTATTTAAAGCCTTCCATCATTCCTTAAGGAATTCGGTAACAAACCTTATTTTTTATGGTTTAACAGATAATAAAGACTACATTAGGAATTACTCGATAATACAATATTGATATATTCTTTATTTGGCAGCATTTCGCGTTGTTTTTTTTTCTCACAGCTTGCACTCATGGTTGCAGTTCATGAGGCCTTAGTCAGTATGGTTAGATGCAACCTTAGTTTCTGAGCAGCGACATCTCAAAAATGTTAGTGTGTTTGCTCACAACAGAACCATTTCATTTCGCGTAAGATCTCGAAACGGGCACTGTCAGCAGAAGTGATAAATGAATAGCGACCAGAGTAACAATAAAAGTTAGTAAACGGCACCCAGTCTTTTTCTCCCATCCTGTAAGACTTTACACTAGATTGCGTGCACATTGCGAGCTAATTGAGAAAAACAGCGAAGCATTTGTTCTGTTATGTTGTGTGTGTTAGAGATCTGCCCAAAGAATGCTAATAAGTTATCCGCCTGTTCGAAATCAATTTTTTCAATACTATTTCTCTGTAGAGAGCTCGCCGTTTCGCGGATATATTCAAGGACATCCTACACGAGAAGAATTCAAATTCCTGAGAATTTGGATAGGTAAATGAAGTTCTGGTATGTAAATGTTTGCATGAAAAAAAAAACTGTAACTACGTCCTATCCTCGACTGAATACATTGTGTCTCGATTAAGTTTGTAAAAGTCGGTGCACTAAGAGAAAATTCGCGATTTGCTGCGTTTGCCGCACTCGATAAACGGAAATCTCTTTATTATTAATTTTTATTTTAACACTACGTGGCCTCTCATGAGGCTATGTTAGAAGGGGATAAAAATGCAAAATCTAACAGCAACAATCAGCAGCATGTGAGGTACTGTGAAAGCACAAGCGAACGCACAGTCAAAAAGCGTCAGCCACAACTCACAGAATTCAATTTTTTTTCTCGGCGCAAACTTCTCCAGCATTCGAGAGAATGCAGAGTCGAGGTATTTTCTTACTCCAACAAATATGTAAAGGCTGCAACGTATCCCAACGGGTATACTTATCAGCCTGCCTTCCTCAAGGCATTTATTTGTTTTATTTATGCAATACTGCAGGCCTTGGCGAGGACCAAGCAGGAGGGACATACGAAGAATAATAATGTAGTATAAAATACGTGCAGAGATATACAAAAAAGATTATTGAATAGTGCATAGAGTACCAAGCCAGTAATCTGCTGTAAAAACAAATCACGCTGTAAACACAAAATTTCTGATAGTTTTCTCGGTGAGATTTTTCAATGCCACTAAAAAATGGCGCTGATGTGTCGACTAGAGTCACTACCAGGAAAGCTTGGCAATGAAAACTTCTTTTTCGTTTTTTGTGTATACGTAAGGCTAGGATATTTTATGGAATGCTGCGTATTGATCACCGAGGGTATTGAGCGTCGTGAATAACCTCTCCAAGAATTAACACAAGTGACCAAAACATAACTCCACTGCTTTGCTGTGTAACGCCAGATTTAAGGTTTTCGTCTGTAGGAGAATGGGTCGGAAAAACGTAACGGAAACTCAGGTATTCTCTCGGTTGCATTTTACTGAAAACGCCATCAATTGATTTACTACAACATTGCTTTTATTCCGTTTTATAGGCACGCAGCTGCTTAGTTTTGCCGTGAGAAATGTGTCCCGCCGCACTATAGAAGCGCTTGGCTGAATGGCCGCAGTATTTCAAGTGGCGACTATGCGAGCTCTGAAATGCTGCACGCTCTTTCACACAAGCAAACTGGTCATAAAAATTCTTTCTCTCCCTGTTAAATAGCTGTCCATGCAGAGCGTGTTTGCCTACTTCGCTGTCTACCCATCTGTAGAATATTTACGATTGATAATGCCTGAAAGATGATGAATTTTTATGGGGCAAGGGCATCTGAGGCCAAAGAGCGCCATGGCACAAGGTGCTTTCCTCTACTCAAGGTGGGGTCGAAGACCCGTTTCCCAAGCATTTCACCCTAAATAAGCCGAGCACCAGACCAGGAGAAAGCTTGCACCCATTGTATTATACCCGGCGGCACTGGGGATCGAACCCCGCACCTCCCGCATGCGAGGCGGATGCTCAACCACTCGGCCACCGCTGCGATTCAATACTTGAATAAAAAAAGTCAGCCTGCATGAACCACGTATGATTTCAGTTGCGCAAGCAGGCGGTGACTCAGAAAACCAACGCTGCAATCGATTTCTCTGAGAGCACAGGCATGTTTGTCTAAGGCATATTTTGAGATAGAGGTCATTAACTCGCTAAGAGACCGGTCTGAAGCAATCTTGCAGACTATAAAGCTCCTCTTTCATGTTCATTCAGGCACTGCGTCGCCCACGCTTGGTGACCGTAACAGTTAAACTTTCCACAATCCTGGTCACGGCACCAGTTAAACTTTCCACAATCCTTCTCTGATGGCCTGGCCGGACTGGGCTGGTCGGTTGCTCCTCGCGAGCGGTGGATGATGATGCCACGCTGGCCGGTGATCGAATATACGGCGGTTAGCAGTACGAAGAGCACTTCGGTTCTTCTTCCGCTCGTCCGGCGACACGTTGCCGGTTGGGGCAGCAATTCTAATTTTTAAAGACAAAACTTATTATTAAAGACGGGACTGAAATACAAGGCAGTGAGGATAAGGCGGTTAAAAAGAGGCTGTTTAAAGCGGCCGAGACTGCGACTCGGCGCGCTCCTCGAAGTCTTTGTTTGCAGCGGGTTTTACCCCTTCGATAATTAGGCTGAGATTTAGTAAACCAGCTCTCACCCAATTTGAACCAATAGCAGTGCAATGGCACTGTATCAGTGCTGCCAACCTCGAAAGCCACTTCTCTTTCAATTTTTCACTCAAAATTCCATAGATTTCCTTAGATTCGAAAACTAATATTCAGGTATGGAAAAAAGGTGCGCAGTTGAATTGCAAACTTCTTTATTTGCCCCCGCGGTGGCTGAGTGGTTATGGCGCTCGGCTGCTGGTCCGAAAGACGCGGGTTCGATCCCGGCAGCGGCGGTAGAATTTCGATGGAGGTGAAATTCTATGGGCCCGTGTGCTGTGCGATGTCGGTGCACGTAAAAGAACCCCAGGTGGTCGAAATTACCGGAGCCCTCCACTACGGCGTCCCTCATAGCCCGAGTCGCTTTGGTACATTAAACCCCTATAAACCAAAACAAAACTCTTTTATTTAGCAGATACCCTTTTACCACACTTTGGTAGCAACATTGAATACAATAACATTAATTTCCCATGCAAACTCGCGTACCACGATCACGAGTAGGAAAAACATTCGAGTTATCAAAAGCTAACAAATCCTGGGCTAAGCCCTGAAATGAACAAAAATCTCGCAGTGAAGACTTACGCTCACCGACTGCAATCAAAGAGCGAGGCAAATCCATATTGTGCACAAATGTGGGCGCGAATCTACAAACGCTAAAACATAGGACACTTCATTCGGGTGGCATTCCGACCGCGTTTCACTCATGCATATACCTGTCTTTTTTCATGAGGCCAGTTAAGCGTTCCTTCACTGCAAAGTCATAACAGTTGGCTCCTCCTAGAACCCGCTTGGCGTGAAGGGTAGCTGCCAGAGTTTGCGTCACGAAGCTGTTCCTAGTCATTGTTTTCATCAGGTTGATCGGAGAGAAAACTCTCTCCACTGTTGTTCTGGGGTGTGGCAAAGAAAGAAGCTTGTAGAGGTAAAGCCCTATTTCAGGGCGCCCCGCCGCCTCATCTAATCTCTAGAGCTCTTCTCTCCAGCGCTGCTTTCATCATCTCGGTAAACTCCGTGCATTTGCTTCACCATGCAAATAGAATGCCTTGCTGTCCCCCAAAGTCTCCCCAAGTCCCATCATCCTCGTACCTCCTCCCGGCCCGACCACGCTGCCTCGATCCCAACAACGCTATCCCCTCGAGCAGATGGCGCATTGACAGACTCTCGAAATCAAGGTGGTGAAGAAACGTGAATAAGGAGCCGATTCACACCGAAAAATAGAAATGACCCATGCAGAAAGCAAAATTTTCCTAGATTACAACAAAAATCTATTTTCCCCAAAACAGCGTTTTAATTCCCTTGATCTAGGGGAAAACCTCTAGGGTTGGCAGCACTGCACCGTATGTACAAGTAAGCGGAGCCCAGGGCTCACCGGTCCGAACCCCGTGGACCCCGCACATCCTGGAACGTGCAGGGCGCGCTGTTTCGCGTAAGCGGCTTGCTGCAGGTGCAATCTATTGAGGCGCTCACGCATCGGCTTTGCCGTCTCCGCTGACAGCAAAAAGAATTTCTTTAGTAGGAAAAGGTCGTCGGCCCCTGCGACTCTGAAAAGACAGTTCGCGGTCCTTCTCCCGTTTTCCCACGGCTTTGGGCAGCGTCCGGAACGCGCGATGCACTGTCACCGTTATACCCCTTGTGCACTGCCGGTCAGCAGGGGATGAGTCCGCACCGGAACCGAAAAGATTAGCGCGGGTAGCGGGCACCGAGGCAACCAAAGCGCGGGCGTCGCGCCTCTCAGTACACCCCCTCTATTTCCCACGGAAATGACCGCTCCCGGAAAAGGGGGGGAGGGAGGGGGGAGAGGAACGACCCATCAGCGCCGTAAGCTTCTAACTTAACAGTAACCAAGATCGCTTTTCAAGTAAAAAAAAAGATTTTAAGGGACGTATCCTACTTGCCTTGCGAAAGCTCTCCTACAATATCTGCTCGCGACGCGCTCACCCTGCAGCTTTAGATATGATCCATTGTAAAAACAGCGCAAAACACACGAATTCAGCACAAGCGCTGTCTTTCGACTGATAATTTATGACGAACACGTACACGTACAGTCTTGGACAAAAGTCTTAAGGCCACAGCGTTCCGCTGCAGCGAAATGAATGTTCCTATAGAATGCTCCATGTAGCGGATCTTTCAAAGCACAAATGAAACAGGAAGCTTCTCTGCGGCAGGAATCAGCCTTTTTCTAGCATTTCAAGGTAACTCAGTCTTTAATCGTGCCGTTATAGCTCTGTTATGCGGCTGAAGAGAAAAGCATTTTCGCCTTAAGACTGTACATTTATATCTTTTTCATAAGACGTGCGTGATTTTAATAAACACAGGTATCAAACAGTAAGAGATCTAGTCGGAGCGTATCATGTTGATAAAGGTGGTTCAGCATGAGTTAGCAAACGTTCATTAATGATGGTTAGACGAGAAATTGGTCTTTTAGATGGCACATTTTCAAAAATGTAATGTATGAAACCGTAATGAGGGAATGTAGTAGTAAGTGTTTAATGTAAAATAAAAACAGAAATGAAGGTAAATGATTTTTGCTAACCCCGGCATCTGCCATCACTACGGCGGCGGCACCTGAGCTGGGACAGCGGAAATAAAGGATAGTACGCAGTTTGAAGAAGTGAAATGAAAGAAGTGAGGGGACAGTAAGAAAGGATAGAGGAGATGAGGAAGTGTTGCTCTCCGGTTTTTGGTTTATGTTTTGTTTGTCGCGAGAAAGGATATAAATGAACGTGCGCGTAAAAATCATCAGTTGAAAGTCAGCTCTTGTGTTATCGGGATCGATCCGCTTTAGCGTTTTTCGCGCTATTTTTAAAATGAATAACAGAAACCAACTCGCCCAGTTTTAAATTCTTATGTGTAGATATAAGCCTAATAGCTTAGCGTGCGCTCCGGTGAGTGCTTCTATGTGTGGTGCTGAGGCGCTGTGTTCCTTTCGAAATGAAATATTCCATCTCCAGAAATACCTAAATCGTTCAATCGGGTCACGTCTGTTTGGAATGCAATTGAATGAGCTATGCTTATATTGCATTTGCTTGCTGTGGTTGCATATTTATTCGTTGCTCTTTAAGAAAGCTGCATACAAGAATGAGAAACTTTTCTTCTTCCTTTTGCACGTACTTTAATAACAAAACTACTTTGTTCTGTGAGAGGAGTTTTACTCTTCTGATATTATTTGTTACAAGAAATAAATTTTTTGTGCATTGGTCAAATGAAGATTAACTCATATGAAGCGCAACATAAAACACTAAATGACTCAGCTGCATCTTCCGAATGAAATAACAATTTCTATTCAGACATCGCCCTTTTGTTGCGGCCACAGATTTGTTGACGATATAAATTTAACGAAGTAGATAAACCATAATGCGCTTTGTTAAATAGAGTGCACGTAGATAAATAATTGGCGCCCTTATTCCTTAATTAATCTCACTCTTGGCCCTTTACATCTTCTCTTTGATTCCCAAGATACGGGGTACCGAAACGGAACCATTCACTGGTTAACACTCTCTCTATCCCCCTTCCTTTTACTCTCAAAACCTGATGCGCGCCGTAAATCGAATCAGGCGACTTGTTGCGACATCTGTTCCCCGTCACTCCGCAGCAGAAAATTACGCTGGACACAGAGAATGGGCCACATCCTGAACAAAGTACTCTGACGTCAGGACATCAAGAATCATCGTAATGGCGACGATGAATTGGAATATTTCTAGGACAGACTGTGAAAAACTGCTAAAAGATTACTGCGCAGCCCTCACGCTAAGTCAAAACCAGGAGTGTCCTTCAAAATTAAAAGGCTTCAAGACTACGAGGCGAAAGGTAAAAATGGGGCGTTAACCCTGGTTGTCAGCATAAAACAGTGTTGGTGCCTAATGTCACCACCTATCAGCGAACCGGACCCAAGCTCAATTTGCGACTTCCTTGTGTTGTGGGTTGACGTTCGCGATGTTAAAGTGCTAACCCTTTTCCACATATGTATCTCCTTCAGCTCAGCAGAACCTTTATTCTTTTTGCCGCTGCAACTTGCTGCAGCCAGTCAAGAGGGAATTTCGCAAGATTTGTTTTACTCGTATGGAAGTAGCTGCTGCAGGCAGCAGCGTTGTTTATAACATCAATATTAATTGTTGCTCAAATGGCGAGAATGGAGGTATAAGGTGCATGACGAAATGTCGATCATTTCAAATTATTTGTCAGACACGCACGCCAAAAATATCCTAAAAAGTAAAACTAAAACAAAACAAGGAAATTCAACTACATTCACTATTACGTTAAAGTGACAGCACTCTACCATTTTCAGCACGCCGTTCACTGTAAGGTGAAGCGTCACGTCTGTAGCACTCAAACGCGGAAATACACGGAACGCACACATCGAGGGCACCTAGCTTAATAACCATGCCAAGAGAGAGAAAGAAATCTTTATTCATGAGATTAATTCGCAGGAGCCGGGTGGTCAGTGCCCCTAGTCCAGGGCTCCGCTGGCGGCAGCTGACTTGCGGCCTAGCTGGATTATCCAAGCTTGCTCGTCCTGGGTGTCGCTGGTCAGGGCCTCTTCCCACTGCTTGTGTGTCGAATGTGGCACTATTAATTTTTTCTCTGGCTTGTCCTGGCATTCGCAAGATATATGGCAGAGCGTGGGGCTTGCTCCGCACCAAGCACAGTAACCTGGACATTGTGTGGGTCTGATCTAGTGTAATATGTGAAGACTTGGATATGTGTTTCTATCCTCCTCCAGTCAATGGCATCTGAGGAGGACAGTTGTTAGTGTGGCGGTGAGAAATGTCGTCTTTCTAGCCTACGGTGTTCTAGCCTGTCACCAGGCGGTCCTAGGAGAGGGGTGGCGTAGGGACATGGCCAACTTTAATTAAGCCGCTCGTAAGCCGCAGGCCGTGCTCAGTTATTGCATGGCACGGTTCAAACACAAGCACGAGCTTTCCTCATTCTTTGCTCATGTCGTTTTTTCAAATCTAGACATTTTTTTAGATTACTTAGGGATGTCGGCAAAATTTTTGGTTTTGAACTTGCGGCAACGATGCGGTTAGCATCCCTGGACATCCGCATAGTGTTTCTTTGCTCCAGCTTCCCTTACACAGTATATGGACGCCTTTATGTGCAATACACTTTATGCCGCAAGCTAATGTAGCCTTGTGGAAACCAGATAATACATTTAGCGCCACAGACAGTTTGGGGCTCTATTGAAGCACTGATATTAATGCACAACCTTCGTTACGCTTCGGACCGTGAGAACACTTTAATAACTTCGGCTGCATTTGCATTCAATGTGGCACCGCTGGAAAACCTGAATTTCCAGCACGTGGACTGCAGCCAACGAAAAACCTGCTTTTTGGAATTGAACCCTGACGGGCGGACACTGCGGTTATTCATTTTCCAACGGTTGCCCGCATTCACTCAAGTTGTATTTGGAGCTTCATTCTTTCCTCATGTCGTTTTTCAAATCTAGTCTTTTTTTTTCAAGATTACTTAGTGATGTCGGCAAAATTTTTGGTTTTACCACTGAAAGTAGGAAATAAAAACCACAGCTTTCATTTGATCACCGGTGCGTTTCCAACCGAATCATATATGCATATTTTTAACTGGAAACAGTTAATTACTTTCAAAGCAGTTCACCTAGCAAAGCTATTTATGCATACTTTGAACAAATGGGGTATCTTCCCGCTACAGATATTTCGTAATTAAACGGGCACTGAGAACTCGATCCAATTATTGTTCTCAGTAATTATTGGCTCCCTGGCTCCTTCTTTCCTTGAAGAGGTTTGAGCCGCATCAATCTTCTCATCTATCGCCGAGACAATTGAATTTAGAGATTTTCCGACCAGTCGATCTAAACACCTGACGTCCTTACCGAAAAAATGGCTTTCCATGCTTTAACGCTGTCGCGTAGTCTCCGGGATCAAAGCCCAAAAATCGATGTCGACACATAAATATTGCTAAAAAGTAATCGTCCAGTGATGCAGCATGTTTTATTCCTGTTCTTTGGTCTTTTATAGATTATAAAAGCTTCATTTTTCGGTGAGAGACGTCGCTTTGAGATTAGAACGCGATAATCTTTTGATCAGGAAAACTTATTTGTGTCCTCTGTCTTCCATTAATTTTCTGAGTTAAAAATCAACCAAGTAGATGTTGTCTAGGTATAAAATACAATGAATGCCGCATTTTACGCATGAAATGAATTGTGGATAGAAAATAGCGAAACTTCTATTTGCCCTCAGTGTCCCTTTAATTTTCCCGGTTCAATAAGCAATCAAGCAAATGGAGTCTGGTTGGAATTGAATGGGAATGCCAATTTAAACCACGAAATGAAATGGGGATCGAATATTTCGGATATACAATTAGATAAACATTATGCTATTTTGTAGACTTCGTTAATAGTTACTTTTTTCTTAGCTAATTTCTCAGGCGTTCGTAATTACAATCCTGCTAGAGAGAGATTACCAATTACAAACTATATCTCGGTAGATATGAACCATTTTGTCCGAAACGGATAGTTTACTGCCAGTTACGGTGCCGAGGAGAGACAAGCAGTAGCGGGCGCCAGCCCGAAACATTTCCTTCCAAGTTGCTTTCATCCCCAGAGGAGTAGTTTTCTTTTCCCCGGAAAGAAAACTCTAAACGCCACCCTAAGCGGGCCTCTCTGCCGGCTTTAATTGGATGAAAATTGTGTGACAAGTTCCAGTCTGAAGGGAAAAGAAAATGGAGGGCGCTTAAGCTTCGCCTTTAAGAGTGGAACGCGACAGCGTGTTGGAGCTCTACCAGGAGCCCACGGAACGCCATCGCCTGTTCGGCGCAACGCCTTGCCCGTTAGACATATCGCTCTGCTACGTACGGTGAAACGGACGCGCGGAGCGGCAAAGCACGTAGAAGCGCTGCCATGGAGGCGCCTTGCCGAAACGCGCGGGACTCAAGTTGCAGCCGTAGTTCGTGGGCACATCGTTCTCGACAAACCCGATGGCACGAACACCAGCATAGCTTCCGCGCCGAAAGAACGGGCAGCAAGCCGCAAGCTTATATATATAATTGGTTTTGGGGGGAAAGGAAATGGCGCAGTATCTGTCTCATATATCGTTGGACACCTGAAGCGCGCCGTAAGGGAAGGGTAAAGGAGGGAGTCAAAGAAGAAAGGAAGAGAGAGATGCAGTAGTGGAGGGCTCCGGAATAATTTCGACCACCTGGGGATCTTTAACGTGCACTGACATCGCACAGCACACGGGCGCCTTAGCGTTTCACCTCCATAAAAACGCAGGCGCCGCGGTCGGGTTCGAACCCGGAAACTCCGGATCAGTAGTCGAGCGCCCTAACCACTGAGCCACCGCGGCGGGGCATGCAAGCTTCGTGGTGAACGCGCTTTCGATGTGCGCTACGTTGCTCGCCGCTCACCGCGTGATTCCTGCGTGCCCGCACGGCCCCACTGCGGCCAAACGAGATATATGTCAGACGCGTCACTTCCTTTCCTTAAAATCAATTTTCATTTCATTTTCCTTTCCTTATGAAGCGGTTCGGGTGTCCAGAAAGATATGTGAGACAGGCCTCACTTCCTTTCCTTAAAACCAATTTTCATTTCATTTTCCTTCCCTTGCGGCGTGGTCCGGGTTGTCAACCGAAATATGTGACAGGTATCCCTTCCTTTCGTTGCGCTGCCGTCGCGCGCTATCTGTTGGGGCTGTGATGTGGAAAAGTAGTGGAGATAAGACTGACCCATGGGGTCAGTCTTGTCTTATGGACCACCATGGACAATGTTGGGACCATGGAAGAAACCTTTCAAGCAGGTGCGGGCGCGGTAGTGGAGTGCGCAGCCATATAGGCCTCGCATGCTCCTCTGCCAAGTATGCACTCTTGCTACTCCACCCGACCCCTAACCGCAACAGGAAGGAAGACCCCTCCATACACGTCGAGGTCAATGGTCTGCCAATGTCAGAGGTTGAAAAGATACGCATCCTAGGCATGTTCTTACAAAACAATGAACGCAACACGGAGACCATCTCGGAACTAACACTCACGACATATCAAACCATCCGACTGATTAGAAGAATAGCCAACAAGCACCGAGGCATGCGTGAACATGACCTGAGGCGGCTGGTGCAGGCATTCGCCATTAGTCGGATGGTTTACTCCCTTCCCTACCTCTACCTCACAAAGGTGGGATAGGAGAAGGTAGATGCACTAATAAGACAGGCATACAAGTAAGCCTTAAATCTCCCACAACGAGCTCCCACCACGAATCTCCTACGCATGGGAGTACACAATACACTACAAGAACTAACTGAAGCTCATCGCACCGCTCAGATTGGCAGAATCTCCTCCACAAATACAGGTAGACACATTCTCGCCTCTCTAAAGATTCAGCCAACAGACGCGCTGGTGCCTGAACCCTAGACCCCTAGAAGACGCCCTTGAAACATCCACATGGACTTTTTGTGGATTTTCCGTGGTTGTCTAGTGATATCGGCAGACGAAAGCATTCAAGTCAGACAGGTGACTAAGTGTTTTGTTATGTGTTCCATTTCTTGCATTGGTTTTCTGGGATTTCGTTACGCGTAACTAAATTGTCCAACTCAAAGTCTGGACTGAAACGCACTCACAGGGCTAAACATATCTGCAGCCTACCTCGCCAACTTCAAGTTTGTTGCTAGCATTATAAGATTTTTCTTCACGCTCGTATGTTACAGCAAATTCCTGGCCAATCACCATTGTGGGTACATGCTGTGGACCATGAAAGGAAAACAAAGACAAACATCCAGCCCACAACTTAGCTACAGCACTAACGAACTGCATTGAGGCAGCAATGGACGTACCTTCTCCGCCACTTTTTCTTTGCGATTTCATAGGGAGCTTCTAGAGAAAACTGCCCATCCTGGCGATCCAGTTTAAACACTATCACACTTGCAAACTCTCATTTGCGGCGACTGGGCATTTCGGCCTTCCGAACGGACAGGACCGAAAATAGGCCTTTTCATGCGTCGACCAAAGCATTGGCGGAAACACCTAATTCAACAGGAATCTTTTCTCCGTAAAAGTTGAAAATAATCAGCGAAACAATGCATGCCGCAACAAAAACTCTGTTTACAGTTGCGATTCGTGGTTCCGGACACCCACGCCCGGCATGATATGCTTGTTAGTGATAATCTATTGTTCAAGTGAGCCAATCTGAGCTCACAGCTATAGTCAGCGTTAAACCGGACATGACAATGAATTGTCTAATCTATTCTTCTGAGAGAATAGCGTGCGCAGAGCACTAAAGCACAAAGAAAAAATTTGCTTAATTAAAAAATAAATGTCAACTGCACGCTTCCGCTGGAAGGTCTTCGTTCCAAGCAGTTTGCAGCCCTTTCGACATAGGTTGCATAGGCGTGGATTAAAGCGACAGCGCTGTAAGTTGTGTATTGGGACTTCGTGACTAAACACGGCTTAAATCCCCGTTGATGAGCGATGTTAATAAGACAGTTTAAACACAGACGACAGGCAGACAGGTGTCGGTTGCTTTCAATAGGCCCGAAGTCCGCCAAATTACGCAACCCATAAATGTTCACAGATCGGCGCACCCTCCCCTTTGGGTGGCGTAAGCCCAACGATTTCATGTCGCTGAAATTAGCGCCTAGAACAATCAGAATCGAATTTCGAGGCTAACATTGTTCAGACGCATTTTATAATGAAACACGGCTGTTATAATTTCAACACGACGTTGTGAGGACACCCCCAACCCGCATGTATCACACTTTTCCGTGAAAATGTTGAAGCTCTCACATATATATTTTTCCCCTCTTGCACATTACGCAACGAAAGGAAAACAAAAATTAGGTTAGATTTAACTTTCTTTCGAAGCGTATGGCTCGATCTGCGATGAGCGATTCATGAAGCGCAAATAATTAGCTAAACTGCAAAAACAATTAAATTTCATTACAGGAAATTTCGCTTCCTCCCTATTACTCGTCGAACGCTTTTGACGAAGAGAAAACGTTAATAGCAAAAAAAAAGATACAACGCTTTCGCCAGGGTTACTGCGGATATAATGATTGATATAGTGAAATCTTCCAACATATGAAAAATTTGCGTACTTAAAATCTTTCCCGTCAAAAAATGCTTTTCTTCAGAATTCCTGGGTATGAGTACACCATACAAAAGATGGGACGACGGGACATGGCTTTTTTACAGATTTTTATGAGTTGGTACTGTTAGTGCTGCAACTTCAAGTACTACTACTATTGTTACTGCTGCTGCAGCTACTACTGGTACTGCGAGTACTATATGGTAGCGGTTTCGACTAGTTAGTGGTGAAACATGAGATTGGTTCAATCTTATGGTCCTCACGCACAGTGTAACCCATACTATAATTACTATTACTGACATTTCTACTACTACTACTGCTACTGCTAACCCTATTGCTGCAACAGCTACTAACACTACTGCTACTGCTAGTACTACTACTGCTAATATACTACTGTTTTTAATATTAATACCAAAAAAGTTCTGCTACTATATTAGTCATTGGTACTCTTAATAATACTGCCACATGATTTTACCAGTTCCTGTTTAGAATTCAAAAGGCACTGTTATTAGTAATCCTTTATATTGGAGAACTTATCCCTTCAGATTGTTTTCTGAACTTTCGAGCCACAACTATTCCGAAAATTCAATTCCGAACCTTTACGGTGCCAAAAGAAACCCGTCAATTACACAGCACAAAGGATAAAAAAACGTTGTGCATATAAAAAAGGCATTTGAAACTAAGCGACTACCGACACTGTCGCTTTACTCTTGCTGCATTAAAGTTCCAAGCCTCTTTTTAACCCTTCGCTGCTGTGCCTTAAACACCAAGGAAGGTAAATCGACGAAAAAGGCCATTGCAGTTCGTGAATTTTCTGCATACCTTCCTGCCTAGCACTCTATATCTTCTTGTATTCACGCAGACTACTGCAGATATCACTGCATACATCGCAGTGGTGTCGTTCTAGACTACCGCTTACCGCAGATTCACTCCTTACATTCCCCAATAGAATTTATGAAAGCACAATTAAATGCAAGTTTTTAAAGTAGGAGGCCGAGATTTGCACTTCTTTATGCAAAATGATATCATATAGGCCTCTAGAATAGACTCATAATAGTCGTACACTTTTCTTTCAAAAGATATGAAGAAAGGGCGACCATTTCACCGCTAGATTGAACCGTGCTTCAGAAAACCCTGCTGGGCTTTAAGTAATGGGAAAAAATATCAAATTATGGTATTTTCTTTAATAGTTTCCTACGGCTGCAATCTTCCTGCTGTAAAGAAACTTTCGTCTCCAGCAGCTTACCTTGTGCACACATCGATTCTTCAAGTATTTTTAAGCAATGTAGAAGGTAGAGACTGCGCAGTTTGTGAAGTTTTTTCTTGGTAGTCGGCAGCAACACGTGCAACCTCTAAGCACAAAACAAAATGTCCCCCTGCTACTTTGTCTTTCAAAATTTCCTCCTTCACCCCTTTTCTAGTAGAGTCGGATGGAGGTAAATAAGCCCGCCCCTTGATGTACCTGCATGGCCCAGTTATGCAGCCTGCAAAGTGCAGCCGCTAGATTGAAAAATAAATCACTTCAGACTGACTCAAGCATAAGGATGTTTCCCAATATTCACTACTAGGCTAGTCAATGGGATTCAAATTCATTTCAAAAACATATCATCTCACCCACTTTTGCGTGCAGTATTTCAACTGCGCTCGTGAATATGCACCTGCTCCGTGCTTGCCAATCTTTATCGCCCGATCTTTGACTGAACATGGAAATTGGTGGATAATGAGAAGAAATGTGCATAACACTCAATTAGCACGAAAGCAAATTATGCGATATCTGAACGCACCCGCAACGCATGAGGTGCACTTGCTTCCACAAAAATATGTCCTGGACACTTGTAGGTTTGTCTAATTCAGCCCTCATTATAGTGTCTTCGCTTGATCTGGTGACTAAATCATGAGGGCGAGCGTCAATTTTACGGTAGCTGACGGCTGGTTTCAGAAGCATTTCACATTTAAATGAAATTACGGAGAGAGATTGACGAAATGAAGGCGACCATGGGGTATGCAGTTCGCACCCATACACTTCGCTGTCGCATCTGACGAAACCGTGAAAAGGGGGGGGGGGGGGGGGAGGGGGCGAGAGAGAATAAAATATGGTCGGCAGTGTGCACACTAAGCCAGAGAGCCACTCACGGGCCATAGACAAGCATAGAGGCTCCTGTGCTCAGGACACCATCGAAGTAACCGCATATCAATAAGGATGAGCCTATTCTTGAGGCAACAGGGCGATTCCGGCTGAGTTTGTATTAAAAGAAAAAATAGACAAGTAAGCGCAAACAGAACCCTGAGAGTGCAACTGTTTTGCATTTGATGAAAAAAAAAATAATGCTAGAATCGTGTTCCGCATAAATTTATGCGATGCGCATTCGGAACCGGAACTCGTAACCGCGGTGAAGGAACGATTTGAATTTCGTCTCAGCGAGAGAGAGAGAGTACTCTGGAATAATCCGTGCCCTGGTTTTCTTTCGCGCTGAGTTCGACGTTGGCCACGTTCTCCAACTCCATGAATACTGGACTGGATTCTAACGCTCAGGTAAAAGCGGCGGGCAAAGTGCATGAGGCCATCGGCGCAGCCTTGTCGTTCGCCTTCATGGAGAACGCCGACATTGAGCATCTACTTTGCATGGCTATAAATTTTTCCGAACTTCCAATGGAAAGCAGAGCTCAGGCGAAACTGGAGACCATCCGATGAACCTTTCGCGGATAAGACTTTCAGGAATTTTTTCCGTGAGCAGTTTTTGCCTTTCTTCCTCTATTCCTAACGCCGTATGGTCTTTCCTAGAGGCCTCTACCCAAAGGCCTTTGCCGGAACGACTAAATGCCCTGAAAAAAGTCCTAAAGGTCTTAAAAAGGTCCTAAAAGACCTAAAGGTCCTTGCCGAAAAGGCATTTGAGACATTAGTACTAGCTCCGAACTAGTACTAAATAGTAAACAAATATACCTAACCGGTAGCCCACGATGACAGACCGATGCTTTCGTATTCACAGCACGTAAGTAGTCAAGTGCCATCCGTAACTTTTTTTCAAGCTCTTCGCTTCGCTCAAGCCTACTGATGCAAAAATACAGTCCGGAGAGACCTCGCACAGATTTTCGACACACGCAAATAAAGAATAATTCAATAGGCTTACGTTCTTCCGCGCAAGCCTAGGAACTCAGTGAGAGCATGCGTAGACATTAATAGCCTTTTTATTTTCTTGTCCTTTTCATTCCATCCTTAGTCGCTAATTTCACAGGTATGGTGCAGGTCGATAACCACTATAAGACCAGCTACTATCGTGGCTTTGATAAACGCGCTCAAAGTGAATGAATAATATTTGGTTTCTGGGGAAAGGAAATGGCGCAGTATCTGTCTCATATATCTTAGGACACCTGAACCGCGCCGTAAGGGAAGGGATAAAGGAGGGAGTGAAAGAAAAGAATAGGTGCCGTAGTGGAGGGCTCCGGAATAATTTCGACCACCTGGGGATCTTTAACGTGCACTGACATCGCACAGCACACGGGCGCCTTAGCGTTTTTCCTCCATAAAAACGCAGCCGCCGCGGTTGGGTTCGAACCCGGGAACTCCGGATCAGTAGACGAGCGCCCTAACCACTGAATTGGTTTTGGGGGAAAGGAAATGGCGCAGTATTTGTCTCACATATCGGCGGACACCTGAACCGCGCCATAAAGGAAGGAATAAAGGAGGGAGTGAAAGAAGAAAGGAAGAGAGAGGTGCCGTAGTGGAGGGCTCCGGAATAATTTCGACCACCTGGGGATCTTTAACGTGCACTGACATCGCACAGCACACGGGCGCCTTAGCGTTTTTCCTCCATAAAAACGCAGCCGCCGCGGTCGGGTTCAAACCCGGGAACTCCGGATCAGTAGACGAGCGCCCTAACCACTGAATTGGTTTTTGGGGAAAGGAAATGGCGCAGTATTTGTCTCACATATCGGCGGACACCTGAACCGCGCCATAAAGGAAGGAATAAAGGAGGGAGTGAAAGAAGAAAGGAAGAGAGAGGTGCCGTAGTGGAGGGCTCCGTAATAATTTCGACCACCTGGGGATCTTTAACGTGCGCTGACATCGCACAGCAAACGGGCGCTCAAAGTTTCCGAGCGCAGTTTCGATGCGTTTGGCAGCGTCTTACGACCGCGTGATGAATGGCTTTCAAAGCAGAAACCCAACACAGACGCACGCAAAGCGTTCATGAGTAATTTCGATGCACCGGCTGGCGTCCTGCGAGCGTGCATCCTACCCGATGACCACAATTTCGGCGAATAACACAGAAGCTACGCTTTTAAAGCTAAAGCTCTACTTCGCCAAGGATGCAAAAGCGGATTAACCACTGATGCTTTGACCTTGAATACATAAATAAAATTATTTTGGCCGCGATTGTGACTCGAACCCGCGGCGGTGCGAAAAGATCAGCTTCGCTGTCCACGGCACGAGAGCACTATGCTATTACCGCAGTTTTTTTTCTTTATTGCATGGAAGTAGCGCCGAAAAGAAAAATCTAAGCACGCTTACGTGGTCAGGGCGCTCGGCTACTGATCCGCTGCCTGAAGCACAAAGTAGCTTAGCAACCGGAGTTCCCGGGTTCGAACCCGACCGCGGCTGCTGCGTTTTTATGGAGGAAAAACGCTAAGGCGCCCGTTTGCTGTGCGATGTCAGTGCACGTTAAAGATCCCCAGCTGGTTGAAATTATTCCGGAGCCCTCCACTACGGCGCCTCTTCCTTTCCTCTGTCACTCCCTCCTTTATCTCTTCCCTAATGGCGTGGTTCAGGTGTCCAACGGTATATGAGACAGATACTGTGCCATTTCCTTCCCCCAAAAATAAATTATTAATTATTAACCACGCTTACGCCACAAAACACCACCCGATCACGCCTAGTGTTAAACTGCAACACACTCTGGCGCTGTGCTTAGCATATCGTCGTCTCTATCAACTTCCACCTGCGGTGCGAACAGATCAGGTCGCACCTAATCTCGATTACAGCTTAACCTGAGTCTAACATCGTCGCCAGACGCGCCAATGAGCCAGCAAACCAAAACCACTAGCCAATCGCATTCTTTCGCATGTTTACTCAGTTTAAAACGCTACTAATTTTTACAAGATCAGAAAGTGCAAGGCGGTGCTGAAAAATGAATTTATGTATTAATAGCGAAACGCTGTGTCTGGAGAGAGAATGTTCGCATAACTTCGCCGTTGAAAACGCACTGAGCAGCAGTGGGAACGGGTGATCGCTGAGCAATTGTCGTGCCACCCAGAGCCATTGAAAATAGACCGAAGCCTTGGTGACTTCAGCGCTACTCTGGGGCACGGAGTCAGTTTACCAATATCAAATTTTCTTCGTGCAAAAGAGCATTGTCGCATATTTTATTAATTTATTGATACCCTCAGGGCCAAAGGCATCTTAGAAAAATAGCCTCATGGAACCGAATACTGAGGCCCTGCATGAAATCTTGTTTCAGTTCAAATTTGAAAAGTGGCGTTCCCATCTAGGAACCCAGCGGCAATTAACTCGCGGCGGGGCTGAAAACCTGGACGTCAATGCGGAAAGTTCGTGGTGGAGGCCGAGAACGCATTTTTCCTTGACAAAATTGCATGTTGACACGCGACGTGCCGGACGCCCCAACAGCTGGAGAAGTGCATCAGCACCATTCGCCTATAGGAGCCTCTGCATTTTATCAATGTTTCCTTCTTCTTTCCAAATAAAACGCTCCTGTATATATATATATATATATATATATATATATATATATATATATATATATATATATATATATATATATATATATATATATATATATATATATATATAGGAAATGAGGGGCTCGTTTGGCAAACATATCAAGGAAGCCAACAGTCACCGAAACCAAGGTGCATAGGGGAATGTTTTTTTTTTAATTTGTAGTGCCAATTAATCGGTTTAAAGAAAATTACTAATAAAGCAGCAGAAAAAACAACCATGCCGCCGGTGGGATCCGAGCCCACGACCTCCGAATATCGCGTCCGGTGCTCTTACCAACTGAGCTACGGCGACGGCTGTCCAATCTGCTGCTTTCGTGGGTATTTATGTTTACTAGGTATAAGCGAACCTTGAGAGTGTTCACCAGCGCCACCCTCGACCATAGCGGTGGACGTAGCACGTCCTGTAATACCGCCAGTGTGACGTAGAACGTCATCTAACGGCGTGGGCGCTGGTGAACACTCTCATGGTATATATATATATATATATATATATATATATATATATATATATATATATATATATATATATATATATATATATATATATATATATATATATATATATATATATATATATATATATATATATATATATATTGCTCGCCTTCCACAGTCACCAGTAAATCAGGAAGTATACCTGAGTACGCTGCCATATATACGGGGCCATTTATATTGTATGTATTTCACTGTACTGTACGCTTGTAACATTTTACATTTCGCTCCTACACCGATCGACTCTCATTTCTGAATGGGCCCTAACTTTCTTGTTACACCGTTGCGTGGCCGTTAGTGGTTGGAAGCTTCTTGATCGTGAAGGTGGTCTTTTAAGATTCCTTAGCTGTACCGAACGCGGCAGAATATCGGGGCAATTGTGCGATCTCAAATCGTCAGCTCACCTTTCACCTAAGGAGACAGAGAACTCCGGTGCAGCGCGAAGGTAAAGAAACCGAACTGGCTGCGCGTGGCCACAACATTCGATGCCTCTGATGGGGATGCGTGCTCCAGCCTAGACTCCATATGTTTACGCTCAGTTTGTAAATATTTACAAGCACTCAGCCCTCGAGACAGCTGGCTCAATCGAGGCTGTCGCCCATCTCCACATACTTAAGATGCAACGAAAATCGTTTCTACTGGTGCTGTGATTTTGCTCCATGCATTTTGAATGACATGTTTTTGTACATAAGCAAAACACGAATTCGCCTGGAGCCAGGGGCTTGAAACGAACGGAAAAGATTTTCGTTTCGAGTGGCGCTTATTTCGATCTTGCAGAAGTGCTTCGCGTGATCTGCGAAGAACCTTCGGATCCAGGCCCTAGTGGCTTGGGTTATTTCGAAAATCTGAGCAGGTAGAAACACGCAATCTTTCCAGACGCAAAACCTGGGTGGTAAACGATTGTCCATGCTCCGACACTCTAAAGTTTAGTTTTGTAAAACCTTTCACTCGAGGGAAAACTTGAGCACCAGGCTGTCAGCTGGCTTGAAAGTCTAGGAGGGCTACATCAAGTGAAGCTTGTAAATAGAAAAAGGTTTAAAATATAACTGAAATTCTTAAACCAGGAAAGGCTTTGTTTGTGAAAGCGAAGTTCTCCTCTGCTTTCTCTAGTCCCATCTTGGAAAGAAGAAAACTTATCTGCAAGCAAGAAGAATATGTTGGTTACAATGTTTTTCAAGTGAACAAACAAAGCTTCAATCTCAGTTGACATTTCCTAAGACAAGGAAACTGAGCACATTTCAAGCAACACACTTCTGCATATTTGAAGAAAATACAGTCGAGCCCACTTGTAGCGGCTGCAGTTATAACGAATACTCGTTTATTACGAAAGAGGGTGGCGCTATCGTCTAAATATGCATTAGGACAATGGGGCTGCCTCGCAGGTACAACGAACAACCGTGGCGCTGTAACCATGGGTTAGAAGGAACGAGGAGGCGCGGTAAGCGATGCTGGCCCATAGTAAAAAAAACTCAAGCTTCCGCTAAGCTCGCAAATCTAGGAGCGGGTCATGGCGCCCGTGACACCCTTCCCCGAAAAATACGTCGAAAGCGCATGCTTTGAAAGGTGACACCTGCGCTGGTGAAAGCCACGGCGAGTATTTAAGGCGAAAGCCTTTATAAGCTCATCGTTGTGGAAACGATTTGTGCGTCGCTCAGGAAAAGCGATCGGCGACTGCCCTTTATTATCGCCAAGTCTCGTGCCCTGCGATGCTTTGGTAGCTACTTTTTTGTGCGCTACAGACCGAACACAAAGTCCTGGATAACACGTGACTCTTTGTTTTCATGCGACGAGCGTGCAACTGAGCATAACGTTCAATGGCACGATGTGTATTGCGCACGTGTTTCTCGCCGAGTGGCTTGTTGAGCTCGACCGTGATATAGGGAAAAGGATGCGGGCTCCAACTCTCGTGTGATAACGTTGCAACGCGCCACGCCTTGTCTTCTCTAGCTGCAGTGACAACATTCTTCTCGTCGCTAAATGCCAAGTGCAAGACTGAGCCACCGGAGAAGGGTGTCATTTACGCGTCCCAGATGTCCTGTTGTCGGTGCATCTCCCAGCTCATGCTGATACCAGTTCAAACACTAGACTGTGGTGTTCCGGTTCAAATATCTTTGTTCACTGCTGTGGAAATGACTAAGGTAATCTTGATGAGACTGACTGCGGAGGGCATCAGGAACTGCTTCCGTAAAGCACGCTTTATGGGGCAATTAACGACTGAGAACACCGTTGAACATCCGTGTGATTAGAAGCATGTGGATTTGTAGCAACATTTTGTTGACATACAGATGGCCGGACATGATTTAGCGTGAGATGGCTCCATTGGTGCGGATCATACCACGTGCATCACAAAGTCGTACACTGAATTAAGCCATTATGCGTGATACACGACTGCTGCCCAACTGCAGAGAAGGCTGATGACGATGAGGAGGAGATAAGTCTACCACTAGCTGCAGTAAGCGCTTTGGATACGATTAGTTATATCCGGCTGTAAAAGCAGCGACTGTTGGCACTTACGACCTCTGCGAGGAACATAAAGTATGACCGCCCTTGAAGGCTTGAAAAGCGCCGTGTTCCGATACGCATCGCAAAATATTCCAAGAAATCAACGCCAGTATCGCTGGACTTCGTATTTCTCGCTCTAAAATGAAAAGTTCACTTGCTACAGACCTCGGATACAACGAACGCAATCAACGCGACCGCCAGGTTCGTTATAAGAGGCCTTGACTTTATAATAAATAGCCCTTTTAATGAAGACTGCTGCGAAAGCAGCGCTGAATCATAAAGGGACTTAAATTGTATTTTTCACGATTTGAAGGAGAGATATGACGCTTAGAGAACTTTTTCAAGGCGACCTTGGCGAACATTAGAAGGCGCATAAGACGTGCAAAAACTGGATTAGCGTGGTAGCGTCCAATGGCTCACCAGTACAAAACGGCCTTTCATGTAGCTTGATAGAAGGAACGAAAAAATTGTGGGCGCTCATACAGTGCGATGCGAGAAATCAGCGTGACCAGTATTGTTTTTGCATTTCACTTTTACTCTTTCTCTTTTATTATATACGATGGCCTTTCCATTCAATCTTTGAACCTAATTTCGCCATTGCTTTTTCGTTCAGCTGTTCCGAGCCCTGCTGGCGAGTGGAGGCTTTTAGGGGGTAGAGGCATTGGTGGGTGGCCTTTTTGAAGAGTGGCGTTGGATTGGTGGTCGTGGCAGCCTTCAGACACACACACACAGCGGGATTTTCGGTAAATGAGGGCTGTACTGCCGACGCAGTAAAAAAAGAATAGATAGCAACAATGAGAGAATTCGGAATTGGTCTACTTGTCCTTTATACGGGGACCATTTTTTTCGTTTTTATAAGTTTATGTTTCCGGCAACGTGCAGCTGCAAGCGTCGTAATAAAAGAACCTAGACTTTTGTAATGAAATTCGGAAAGAAATTGCACCTACTTCTCGCTTGCTGAAAGGCAGCATTGCGAGGAAGATTGAGACGACCCCGACGACGCCATTCGCATTGTCAGAAAAAGGAAAGGCCCTTACTCTTGCGACTGGGCCAGCTTGTACGACAAGAATCGCCTCCTACCCTTGTCCTTCTCCCTGCTACGACCTGTTTTCAAGTGCCGAGAGACGCGCCCCCACTTCCTGTACATTTAGTTGAACAGTTTACTTGCTTTTTCTCTGCACTGCGCGCCTCTAATTCTTTGAGAGCGTCAAGCCACGGCAAGTGTTAGCGAAAGATGCGGGCTGATTCTAAGCTCCCGCCTTTCTCTTTGTTCGAATGGAAAAAGACAGAAACCAAGCATGAAGAAGAACTGGCAGCTAGTTTCCCCTACTGCCCCTTCCGCTGGCCTTCAGATGTTCCTAACATGTCCGGAGAGTTCTCCCGAGAGCTTAACGTAATTGCTTTCTCACTTCCTTGTTTCAACTTCTTTGTTTCGGTGAAGTCAAAGCTCGAAGCAAGCGACCGTAAAATAAACCAGGAGCTTTGTGCTGCCTGCAGAGCTCCAAAAGCCACGCCTTCCCCCCAGTTAAGCCTTTCGAATGAGCACATACAACGTACTGAGTGATCAGATGCCTGCTGAATTGAGCCTTGCGCTTATACCTATTTGTCAACGCGAGCCCATCTGTTTCGAAGAAGAATTCGTCGGTGTTCGCATCGACTCGCAATCTTTCCGTCTTCTGGGACTTCTCTTTCATGCCTAGCAGTCCTGAGCTCCGACGAGGCGCTGCGGAAATGCCTCGGGAGACAGGTATAAATGGAACGTTCCCATGGCAACGGTTGGAGCTTGGCGGTTGGCTGCTTTTGTGAGCGGGTGTGCGTGTTTATTTTTTGTTTTGTCTTTTTCTGTGTTGGCGTTATGTGCGTATTGTCGGACGTGCGCGCGTCCCCGTGTGTTCCTCAGCGTAGGTGCGCCTTTGGTACGTCAGTATAGAAGCCTGCAAAATGCTTTCTTTTCGGAAAAGTGCTAGAACCAAAAAAAAAGAAGAAGCAGAAAAGTGCTTTCGGTCACATGAGACAGATAGCGCGGAGTAAGACTGAAGAAGATAGTTTATCTATATACCGGCTTCTGCACTTAAATCTACGCTTCATGGAGACGCTGTATGGGAACGTTGACGCGGACGAGATGTTGCTCTCGGGGGTAAAGCTTAATGCACATCCCTTTATTTCCTCTTATGTACGAAATAAATATAAGCGCTTGAGATGCGTAAAAAATTGCTGGTGGTTTAGTTCTGGTTAACCCTGGTCGAAAGCGAAAAGCTGCATCTCCCTGGCTACGTTTGTGGTCGAGCGACTGGCGGTTTCCATAGATAGCCATACTGACACACATACAGTAGTAGGCATTTTTTTATTGGTTAAATATGGTCCCGTCATGACCTAAAGCTATCGATGCTTCACAAAACCCCATTGTTGTTGTTGGTTGGTTGCCCTCAAATAAAGATGGCACATACCTACAAAGGGGGAGTGCCCAAGACACAGGCGGTGAATTGCTGGAAACAGGAGTGGTTAGAGGGGAAAAAGGAGATGTAATAGGGTATAGCACAACAGCCAAACGGGCGAGTTGGTGGTACGTACGTATTGAAACGCAAATAGCGCAAAGACGAAGACCGGAGCATGTGCATGTTCGTCTACAACGCTTGTAATGTTTCAGTTTCGCCCTGATTGAGAGCGCCGAGAGAAAAATAAAAAAAAACGAAAAATAAAACGCGGTGGTTTAGCTCTGGTTAAACCTGGAGTGACGCGATAGCTACAGCTGGCCGGGTGGAAGCTTGCTTAGTTGAATTGCAAAGCCAGTCTTTCGCCGCTCCGCTTCGCTGGGCGTTCCTTCTACATCTTCGTCCCACTTGACACGGCACATGTGCGCAGCTGTCGCAGCTCGGTTTCGCTGGCGCGCCGCGCCGCCAGCAGCAGCAGATGCTCCGGACCACGTGGCTGGTCACGTGACCAACCACGTGAAGAACCACGTGATCAGCCATGGCGCCACGCCGCCGGCAGCTGCTCCGCACCACGTGACCAACCACGTGACAGCGTGACGGCAAAGCCACGGGGGGTGGCGGTGCCGCCACGCTGAAGGCTCGAAATGCTACCGTAATCTAGCTGTCGCTACAAAACTCAGGATGGGAGAGTTTGGGTTTTTTGAAGAAGAAATTTTTCACAGCATAGCGCACACTCCTTTTGCTTCGTCCAAGAAAAGAAGCGCCAATGGAAAGAACAACCGCAGAGGACACAGGCAGACACAACTGGTGAAACAGAATTTGTAATAGACGCCTCCTCCACTTGCGCACACGAACTCATGCAAACACTCCGTTCACACGAAAAGCAGATCCAGCTTATGGAACGTGCATCGGACGGGGATAACCACCTGATGCACCCCTGGGAAGCTCGCCGCAGCCTCACTAACGGTGGCGGCGGCAGAAACACAATCGTAAACTCCCCGCTCGCATCTCTGGCCTCACCCAGCAAGCTGCCGAGTATGCTGCTCAGCTCGCTGACAATAACTGGATAGATAGATGCAACAGCTCAGCAAGACAGACGTCGAGCCGCAACACTTGGCGGCTCTTTAGGAGTCTCATAGACCCTACACAAACATGCTCAGAAGCCCAGAAACACCTCACTCGCGCGGTACACAATTTTCAAGGAAACAAAGAGACGCTAGCGAACGTCTTACGCTCACAATACCTCAATCAGGATCGAGATCCACGTGAGCAGGATTGTTCGTATGCAGGCAGCGATAACACGGAACTGGATCGCTTTTTCCAGCTTCACGAGCTTCGCGCGGCTCTTGCTGAAATGCGCAGGAGGACGGCGCCCGAGAGGGATAAGGTCACAGTAAAACTATTGACAAACCTTCCCGATCGGGCATATGAAACCCTACTTCATTATATCAATGCCATGTGGACAGGAGACACTTCTTTGCCACCCGATTGGGAGACATCATTGGTAACCTTTATCCCGAAGGCGGGGAAACCGGTAAACACCGACAACCTCTGGCCCATGTCTCTCACTCCATGCGTAGGGAAACTGATGGAAACGATGTTCCGTGACCGGCTCTCGGAATATCTCGAGAGCAAGAACACCTTCGTCGACACCATCTTCGGCTTCTGACCTCATAAGTACACACAACACATCCTTTTACAGCTTCATTGCGAGGTTCTCGAACCCATAAAACACCCACACAATGACAAAATATTCCTAGCACTCAATCTGAAGGGTGCGTTTGACAATGTTAAACACGGCGTCATATTAAAACATCTTAGCGAGACCAACTGCGGTCCTCGTACATTCAACTACATCAAACATTTCTTAACAGACCGCTTGACCTATATACGCATGCAAGTGACCGTGTACGACCCATTTGAGATGGGAACGCGGGGCACACCACAAGGCGCTGTATTGCCCCTGCTTCTCTTTAATGTTGCCATGACACACCTCCCGGCCCAGCTGGCGGGTGTCGGCGGTGTTCAGCATGGACTGTACGCCGATGACATCAGCATCTGGGCTACTATGCGGGAAACATAGGAGAGAGGGAGGAATGCCTGCAAGCAGCGGCGAGCATAGTAGACCACTATGCTACGTACTGCGGCCTCCAGTGCTCTCTGTAAAAGTCTGAATTTGTGAATATTCGATATTCTCCGAAACGCGAAATCTCCGTTCAGCCTTCTCTCGCCAGCGGCCCCATCCGTGAAGCGCAGGAGCTCCGAATACTCGGTCTCTTCATTAATGAGCATTGCAAGGCAGACACAACCCTTGCCAAACTCCGCAAAGTCGGCGACCAGGTGGGCCGAATGGTTCGCCGCGTTTCCAACAAGCGAGGAGGGTTGTGAAGTAAGGATGCGGTGCGGCTCGCCCATGCCTTCGTAACTAATCGAGTAGTGTACTCGACTCCTTACCTCCGCTTACGGAAACATGACGAAGATTGCTTGGAGGTTGTGCTCCGCAAAATTTTCAAGAGAGCCCTCGAACTCCCGATCTCCACTTCCAACGCGCGACTACTCGCGTGGGAGGTGGTGAACACTTAGCGGGAACTTCGCGAGGCGCATCTCGTCAACCAATACACGCGTATCGCCCAGACCGTGTCCGGTCGCCGCCTCTTGGACCGGTTACTTATCAAACATGACCACCACACGATTGAACGGGTTCAAGTGCCCGAACTGTGGAAACGCGCCCTCTACGTTCGAGCCCTTCCGGCTAATATGAACAAGGAGGACCATAATGGCCGGCGCCAAGCGCGGGCGGATGCCTTGCACCGCCACTATGGCTCAGAGAAACACGGCTACAGTCATACACGAGGGAAAACAGGTGGACGGCCTCTTGTTCAGAGCGCCCAGCTCAACTCATGCGGAGGTGGTAGCGATCGCCTTCGCAGCCTCCCACCCTGACTCTAACTTCACCCTCACAGACTCTTGCGGACCATGGCGCCACTTTGAGTTCGGTTGGATCACTCCACTTGCTCACCAAATTCTTCACCACAGTACTGGCAACTGCGATCCAGCTCTTCTCTGTCATATGGGTCCCCGGCCACCAAGGCATACCAGGTAACGAAGCCGCCCATGAGGCAGCCCGCGCACTTACTTACCGGGCACCAGGCGTTCCTTGGGAGGACCTTAATTCAGATCACAGCCCTCTTCTTTTTCTTAAAGTTATTACTGAGCACTATCGTGCCGAACACCGGCGCTACCCGGTTCCTATGAAGGGACTGGGTAAAGCTGGCGAACGAACTCTCTTAGGCTCTTTACAAACACACTGCTGTGCCCGGCAGTTCTCAAGCACTTCGATTCTTTTTTTTTTTTGACGGCCGCTGCTCATTCTGTAGAGAGGTGGTGGCCGACACCTTTCACATGGTTTGGGAATGAAGGCGAAATCCTTCTCTCCCCCCCCCCCCCCCACTATCCATCATCCCTTCCCTACCCGAGGGGACTGCTCGGCTGCCAAGAACTATCGGCCCAACAGGCCCTGGTTCAGCGGACTTGTGCAGCGGTCAGGACAAACAGGGTCCCGGAATGAGGGACTCCGCCTTCTATTGTAAGAAGCGAGACCCACTAGGGGCCTCTCCTCGGGCATCTATCTGTATATATCGCTAAATAAATACTTTTCACCACCATACTCAAAAGAGAAGAAGCCTCGGCAGAACCGCAGAAAGTGATCTATTGTCTCAGGTTCGGCACAAAAGGGCACAGTGGGGATACCGCCAGGACAGATCTGTGAAGGTAGAAAGTTAACACAGGAACCCGGCAACGCAAATGCATGAAAGTCATCTCCAGTCTGCGAGAGCGCCAGTCTTTGCTACTCCAAAGATGCAGAAGATGCTGATATTTGGGAGATAATATCAGAGCCGAGGCAGCAAATTCCTGAAATATTGTGCAGCTGCTAAACCTCGCCGCAGCTGTATATGCGAAGGATAGCAGGATAGCAATAACTGGGCCACAGTGAGAGCCCATCGCTAAGGAATCTGCAACTTCATTTAAGTGAAAGGCCATGTGTCCCGGTACCCAAACCAACATTACCGAATTTAGATGGAGCGCGATCAGGAACCTAAAGAGGCCTAATGTCCGAGAATCATTGGGTGAGGACAATGAAGAGCAAATGGACAGAGAGTCCGTCATAACCATGACTTGGGAAGCAGTAGTTGCTAATTTACGTAAGGCTAAGATTTGTGCTAATAATCCGCCGAGATAAATTGGAGTTAACTTTGGAAGGACCCACTTTTTCTTACTTTTCGTAGCCACGTGTACCAAGCAGGTTTTAAAAGCGTCACATGAAAACACCGAGCACAACACAGTAGCGATCCTTGTTTGTTATGCAAGTGCTTCAGAGGACACAAAACTCATGTTTTATATTTCTCTCCAAGGAAGGGTGTCAGCATTGCTTTATTTTTCCGACTTTAATGGAAGTCATTATTTGAAGAAATGAAAGATACGACGATAGCTTTTCATCTTATCAGCCGCATCGAACATATCACTTTATATATTTTGAAAAGAGAAAAGTTATCAATAGGTCTAACCGCAGCTAACAAGAAAGAAAACTGTCCAAGCTTTTGCTTGCTCTGCCCAGTCTTCTCAAGCAAGCTTCTCTTACTAAGAAATGAATGACTGAAAACTTTATTGTCCAGCGAGAAGGAGCCACCAAATCGCCGGTCTCGGCACCTGCCAATAAAGCCAGCAGAAAAAATTAATGTGGATTAGCTCAGCTAATCCAGGACATACAAAGCGAAAGATGTCGGCGTTCACTGTGTTCATTGGCGTTGGCGTTGACAATGTTCTAGACGGCGATGGCTTTGAGAAAAGCAAGAGCCCATAGCGGGCTCCTTGGATATGCGGAGGCCTCATTCGTGCTTTGATACATGTGGCGGTGGTGAGAGAGATAGAGAGAAATGTGGCCTGAATGCATTAGCGCTGACAGCGTTGTGGCTGATATGCGGCACTGCAGCAATAGCTAGGCCGCAGCGTTCATTTGGTGATCAATCTCTAGCGAACCTCCCAGGGTGGAAGGGAGGGCGCGCTGCCTATCCAGTGTGCGGAACGCAATCAAAACAGGCAGGCTTTTCCAGTTGGACACCAACGCCACTTATATGAAAGCGAGATTGAGGTTTCCACTCACCCACGGAGCCGGTTGTGCGCCTTTCCTTTCGTGAAAATGAACGGTCTTTGCAAAGTTGTCAACGCCAATGAACTCTTAAAACGCCGTCGGCTCACTTGTTGTGTTTGGTTTTTGAGGAAAGCAAATGGCACAGTTACCGTCTCACATATCTGGGTGGACACCCGAACCGCGCCGTAAAAGAAGTGATAAAGGATGGAAGGAAAGAAGAAAGAGAAAACTGAAAATTGAAAGTTAAATTTTGAGAAAAGGCGCGGCGCGGCGCTGCACAGTAGCGGAACACCTGTGGCTCGGTGCTATTAGTGGCGCATACGCAGTAGAGACTAGGGAGCGGAGAGAGAGAGAAATGTCCGTGGCGAGGCGCGCGTTGCGACGTCACGTGTCTTCTCGGAGCACCGCCACGGCGAAATCAGAAGTTCGCGGCCAGTAAAGCTTTCGCTTCAAAAATTATGTGGGATGCTTACTTGGAGGAATGCGAAAGCATATGTTTTGTGCAAAGGAAAGCATTTTAGGAAAAAAAAAGGCAGTAGAGCTCAGGTCTCAACATCTTGGTTAAAGCATGCAACTGAAGGTGCATATGTCATCGGTCCGAACCTCTGTCGCAATTCTCATAAAGCATCCTGTTGAAGGTGCATATGTGATTGGTCGGAACCGCTGTCCCAATCTAGCCTCCAGCTTGACTAAAACATGTAAGTTATATGCAAAGAGAAATTCTATCACACCACCCAGACTGCTGCATGACGAACGGTTGCTCAAAATTTTGGGAAATATTTTCTGGAATACTACCACCACATACGCTCCTCGATTCAAGGCCGTGTGAAACTCGCGCCGAATAAGCTTTGGAAGGCAACAGTCTAGCTCTCACTTTGCGGCTTATCGCGCTCCTCTTGAAGGGCGTA
>JARKHS020000713.1:110000-112796 GCA_030143305.2 Amblyomma americanum | reverse complement strand
CCTATTTCCCAAATGACTTCCCCTCTTCCCTCAGCCTTTTCCCCTTCCCTCGTTCCTTATAGCTTCACCCACATTCCCCACTTTCCCTTGTTCATTCTCTTTTCCCTACAGTCTGTGCCCTATTTCCCTCGTTTCCCCAACCTTTGTTATCTTTCCTCTACTGCCTTACCCTTCTTCCCCATTCCGGCGCGCTCACGTCCCTAGGAGTCGTTAGCATGCGCTCTCGTTTCGTTCGCATCCCAAGAGCAGCAATAGCAGCTGCCTCGCGGTGAAGGCAACGCGACTGACGCTTTGTTTTGCCCCGTTCTTTCCCCACGAGGGAGTGTCGCGTCTTCGTTTCGCCTCGCTCGCTCTCCTGCCTTCGTCTTCCCAGCCTTAATTTGTCCTGACCCATCGTCGCTTTTTCTTTAGTTCCGCGCGTGTCTTTATTTTTTTCCTCTCTTTTGACGAGACCATATGCATATGGAAGAGAGACCATATGCATTTAAGTCCGGCCTTTGCCTCTTTTGGGCGTCATAAGGCATGGTCCGTCTCTGCTGCGTGATTAAGCACCGCCCTCCCAACTTAATCACGGAACACTGTCTTTCTTCAACGAATGTCATCTTGTTGACTCGTTTTCGACTGCGCTACCATGGCATGGTTGCTGTGCTTTCTTTTACACCTTTTTAAAAGTGCAGTAGCGCAAAAGTGCCGGAGGCGATGCCACGCAGGGAGACACAATCTCTCTACTACTATTCACCACGTGTTTACGGGAGGTATTAAGGAAACTAGATTGGGGAAATTGGGGATAGAAGCCAATGCTAGAATACCTTAGTGATCTCTGATTTTGGGATGATGATGACATTGTCTTGCTAAGCAGCTCAGGGGACGAACTGCAAAGTGCGATCAAGGACCTAGACGAGCTAAGTGGAACGGTCGGTCTAAAAGTTAATATGAAGAAATCGAAAGCAATGTTCATTAGTCTCGGAAGAGCGCAATAAATTAGGGCAGACAGAGAAGCATTTAAATTTGTCACTCGAATACATCTACACACGGCAGGTAGTAATCCACTTACTCGGGCTACTAGAATAAAATAACAAGGAAAATAAGATTGGGTAGGAGCGCAATTAGCAGACACTCTCAGGTCGGGAAAAGCAGCTAACCAGTATCCCTGAAAAATAATATACCTTGCCAGTACTCAGCGGTAACCTGAAAACTAACGCAGGGACTTGAAGTCAGGTTGAGGACAGCACAGGCAGCTGTCGAAGGAAAAATTATAGGTGTAACGTTAAGAGACAAGATTAGAGCAGAGTGGACCACGGAACAAAGTATCAGTCCAAATCAAGAAGAAGAAATGAGCATTGACAGGACAGCAGTTGACACAGGACTGCAGACATGGGAGAGATCTTTGTCCTGCTGTAGACGTAGTTAGGCTGATGATGATAGTGATGAGTATGAGCGTAAAATGGAACGAGAGTGCTGAGAAATTTTTCGTTGCATACTTTGAGTTTTATAATTAGTGAAAGCTATATTGTGAGGATACACCTTCCCCGTCCCATACACCGGTCGCTCGTAGTTATCACGCGATGTTTTTCCCGCATTGTTCGGGATACTCGAGGCGAAAGGGAGCACATTTCGATCCCCTGCGGTGACTTCGCTTCAGTGAGCTTCCCTGAGAAATAGAGATAATCACCTCTCCCGCTTTGGACGAGCCTGCTTCTCCCAAGATGGCACGGATCTCGACGGGACCGCCGCCGTCACCGATTTGCCCTGCCATCGAGCCATGTACGCAAAGCCACGCGAAGTGAGCTGAACGATCCCCCCTCTCCCCCCCTTTCGAGTACGCTTCCACGTTCAGTGGTGTTCTCCCCACACGCATGCGGAACACTGCGTCGCTGCGGTGGTTTGTCCTATTCTATCTTGTAACTTGCTCGGGGCAATGAAGGCCCCACGATTAGAAGGCTCGAGTTTGGCCCCTCTGGCCCGAATCTGCCGTCATGGCGACTCATCGCACCACGGTTTGGGGGTCACAGCTCTTACTGGTAGGGCTGGTACGGAGGTGCTGGAAGGCGACTACTGCGTCTGGCCTATTGAACTTTACCTACCTGAAAAACTCCATAAAGCTTATACTATATAAAGGAGCATAACTGACACCCAAACCAAGGAGAGCATAGGGTAATGTTTTCTTTTAGTTGTGGTGCCGATCAATGGGACACTGGTAGTGCAATAATTTTACCTGAAAGATAGCTGATAGCGTTAAGACCGCGGAGAACACAACACACACGTCAACGCAGACTTGATTTCGTTGATGCTGCTGCGTCTAGATTACGTTCTTCCTCACAAACTTATGATGTCATTGCAAGAGCGGATGTCATCCAGGAGAGGAGGAGGAGGAGAACTTTAATGAAACAGGAGAGGTCTGCCAGGTTGTCGGCCTGGCATGCTACTCCAGGGATACCATCCAGCGTAAGTGCAGTGCGGTACAACCAATGCGATGCGCATCGGTAGAACCAGCTGTACTCGATAAAGCAGGGTAATTAAGCGCGTTTTGTACAATACTGCATAATATTAATGCAGAGTGAACTAATATACAAAAGCGCTCTTAAACGACAAAAGCAAACCCGCTTTTCAACTCGGTCACGACAGCGTTTGATGTTGCGATTCCGGGTTGGAATGCGGCTGAACTTGAGCGGCCAAGTTTCTGACATGTCCTTGCGAGCCATCTAGTGGGAGAAGCTAGCTTGTTGAACACGATTTGCCGCATTGGAATAAACTACAAACGCTTATCTAGAACTTCTTAGAGTACTTTGAGCGGTT
>JARKHS020000713.1:50000-105000 GCA_030143305.2 Amblyomma americanum | reverse complement strand
TATATTTGAGAAAAGTGGATTACAAAATGGATTTCCAAAGTGGATTTCCAGCCACTCGATTCAGACTCGTGTTGTCTACATCAGAAAGGACTCCGTGACCACCGTTTGAAAGTGAATGGCAGTGAAGCTTTGCCTTTGAGATCCGCAAAAAAATTACGTCGACACATCTCAATTTACTTACAAAATTTACCGATGAAGGCGGCACCTGTATTTAAATTTTTGGACTCTTTCAGCTCTTAAAAGCTCCGTTTTCAGTTAAAGCCGTGTCTTCTTCGTTAGTATGCGGTTATCTGTCCATACATACCTACTTAGTTTCTCCTCAGTGTCCCCTCAAGTACCTTATACGAAAGGGAAGAAGGGAAGGAAAACGGGGGGGGGGGGGGGGGGGCGTCATTATGGGCACGTAAGTTACATGGTTTAGGGGCCGTTCATGTGGCAAATACGTACTTGCGTCTTGCATGCTCACTTGCCAAACACGCAATACTGTCATAGGCCTGGCACAAAATACCGACAGCCGCCCAGTTCCCCGCCCGGTGTTCTCCGCAGTCTACGAGCGATCCACCTCTTTTCGTTGTTAAGGTGCGTAACTGAAAAGTTGTCCCTCCAAAGGTGCGCTTTCGCCACCAAGTTAGCGGCGTATCATTCGGTACTCTCCACTGCGCAGCCATTACTCTGGGGGCCGTAATTGGAGATGCAAATGTGGTCCCTGGGATCCTGGAAGCGACGCACCGACTTCAGCGCAGATCGCCAGCTTAACGTCTCGAGGCCCGGCAGGATATATGTGCAACGTCGCGTGCTGGAGCCAGCGGGCGTTGGTCGCTCCACAGCTAGCTCCGCGTCCAATTTAGGCCTGATTTACGTTCCGTCCAAGACGGATCGGGGAAAACAACACGCCAAGCTAAGGAAACGTACAGCCTCTCCACTTTCCCTTTCCCTCCTCTTATAATCAACGCAACTCTAGCGAAATAACGTTGGGGCCCGTAAACAATTTGCGCACCCAGAACTGCTACAAATTTTAATCAAGAAACGCTTTCCGCTCAAGTTCCCGGCACTTTCACTTCAACAACGTCCGAAAATGGCGCTGTATAGTTACCGCCGGTTTTAACGGCCTAGCCAATGCCGAAATTTGTGCCTGAATTACATCGAAAGGAAACAGATATACATTCTGCATAATGCTGTATAAATATGCATGAGGTTTGTAATATGAGGAGTGTGTATTCCTTTTATTGTCTACGAAAGGAGCAGTTAAATTATTCTGTATGAGTGCAGTTTTTGTGTGCGCTGGATTCTGCAGAAGCCGGAACCAGCGTACTCATTTCATCTTCCACCTGCCAAATACGCTTCTCTCCTTCTTTAGTGAGAGTTGGGACATTTGGAAATAAACTGAGAATTATCTCTAGCAATTATTCTAATTAAGAAATATGTAAGAGAGCTAAACCGTAACAAGCATATCTTAAATGAGGTCCTAAATTCAAGACTTAAAAGGAAAAAATGATTAAAAGGTTCTGGCAAAATTAAGTACGAAGAAAATAAAACAATAACCCAAGCCACCTCATTATCTTGTTTTATATTATTAGCAAAAAAAGGTAAGTCTTTCTATACTCTATATTCTAGTAAGATATTCCGGTTATAAATAAAGCAAGCATCGCACACACGAAACACACACAACAAAACAAAAAGACAAAAGTCGAGCACCGTGAGAACAGCGATGGATGTGTACAAGACAGCCCGCTGCCATGATGGAAGCGTGCTCTCTGCAAGAAGAATGCGCTCTGCCAATTAGCGCGTTTAACTAGATTACTGACGAGCTGCGCGCGGCCAATTATCCTGCTCTCCGAACACATTCGAGCCAAAGACAGAAAGAGACCAAACAGCTCCGTTTCACCCACGCTCTTTTTTTTATTTATTTCCTTAAGCTCTGCGCTGCTCCATCTCCCACCTTTTATTTCATTATTATTATTTTTTTTGTTGGCAACATATTTTTCTCCATCCGCCATCTCCCACACTGGCGTCGTGCCTATCGCGCCGAGTTTACAAATCTACAAACGTAAGCGACCCGCGTTTTTTGCTTCTTGAGGAACCTCTCTAATTTATACCCAGTGTTTTTACCACCATGTTTCTCTGGTTAAGTGGAATTAAAGGTTAGCTGTTCCCGAGGGGTCCTAAACATTAGGAAGACGTTAAACGTATTAACAGTCACCCTCAATATGAGCCGCAAAGTACCAGCACCGCAGCGCACCCTAGTGCGGTTCACTGATTACAAAATTTGGAGGAGATACACAAGGTTAGTTGGGGATCAATAGGAGGAATCCTTGTTTTGCAGTGAGCGTTTTGCGTTGATGATGATGATGATGACAATACGCATCGCAGGAAGCCCTACTGCTTATAGTGGAGTCTATACAAACAACTTTTCACCACTAACTGGTTCCCCATTTGCTTCGTGAGGGAAGCTATGCCTGCTCACATCTGGCATGTTCCAAGCTGTGCTGAGCACGACTGAATATACCGTGTCTGTATTATGTTGTATTGCGCAGTGTGACTTGCGCAGCTTCCTTTAAGTCTTTATTATTAAAAGGGACGCTAACTACGAAATCACGCTGCGTAGTATTGAAGCGACAGGAAGATTAAGGAGTGGCGACAACCAGGGCTTTCGAGAAAGCCTTAAGAAAGAACGTTCTCTGAACAATCATTTGGCATTAATCGCTGCGCTTCGATAGTCATTTTTCAGGTTTTGTATCGAGGGCAATACAGTGAACGCGGTAAGCAATAAGTTACACGCCGCTTCCCCGCTTTTAGTTTCTTATCGCGGTAATACTCGAAGACCAGCGAAAAACTAGCAGTGATCTCAGCCGTTAAAACGACGCCAATCAATAGTCTTTCTATTTATTACCAGATGGTTGAATTATCGCTCGATTTTGCCACCAAAGTTCCATAAATAACTGACAAGCACAGTTGCGCCTACGCAAATTCTGCGACCAGGAAAGCAAAAACAAAAAAAGTCTAGGCGAGTAAATTAATGGTGAAATAGTGAGAGGCGCTTTGACTCTTAATTGCACACGAAGCAGTGCTCGTATTCGATGAAGTCGGCGAAAGTTTTATTCGTGCATACTAATTGCTCTGCAGGCTGATTTGGGTGGTTGTAGAGATTCTATGCTTGAAACCCCCGGTGGCCCAAAAATTTTGGGAAAACGTAGACGAGTAGGAAGCTCAATGTACCGTGCTGAGACACATGTGCTAAATCTAGGCCGGCAACGACAAATATGTACTACTATCCCACTTATCTATTTCAACAAGAACATTTGGTTCCTTGAAGTGTCATGGTTTTCTCATCTTTGTAGGAATCTGTTCCGCTGTCATAATATCCGGTTGTTTTAATCTTGTCCTCCTAAGCACAGCATGAAACCTCTCGCTGGTAACATCGAGGAAAGGATTTATGAGCAACTATTAAAAACGGAGGGGGGGGGGGGGCATGTTCCCATACTCGCTACGTTATTTATTCACAGAAAAAAAGGGGCATGTCATTAATGAAATACTACACGTTCGGTGAGGCAGTAACGCCGGCCTTCGAGATAAGCCGCTCCGATTCATGTCTTCACGCCGCACACGACCATCATCCATTCGTTATTTCAAGTCAAACTCGCCTTCTACACAAACACTGTCACTCAACTCATACAGCTCCGATTGTCTGTGTCTGTCACGGCTCGCGCTCTCTGTAACTCCAAAAATTGGCCGTGGCTTGACTTGGCTAACCCTGGAATACAGCGAAAAGCAAGGACGCTTGCTAAGCGTGTTAGGTTCGTCCATGGCAGCTCCGCTACACGCTCGCGACAGCCGTTCTATATATAGCCTCACGACCACGTGGCTGTGACGTGGTATCACATGGCCTTACGACACCCCCATCGGATGTCATCACGTGGCTTCACATCACCCCATCGGATGTTCTTAAGATCAAAGGTCAAATGAAGGTCATGGGTCAAGGTCAGGGGCCAAGGGTTCGACACCATTACTGTACCACATAAGGTCATACACGGCTAACGTGGTTGGGCTGAAGGTCGTTCAAGGTCATTCTTCGGCCTAAGCGACGACTGCTTTACCTTTTCGCTTCAAAAAAGATCAAATCCTGTCCACGAACGAATCGTCAAACAGGACCCATCGGCCGGAAGGGAATTCGTGAGAGCGCGACGCCTGTTACGTGTAGAACGAGAATGAGGGGCGTCGTTCGTCTCAACGACGCCGGCGGCCGCAAAGCGAGTGAGGCGAGGCCGTCGACGCTCGATTGCACGCTCGCATTGTTCCGTCCTTCCTTCCTCGCCACAGCACTGCCTCCGCTCGGCGCTACGGCAGCCATCGACGGCTCGCCTCTCTGCCTGCCTGCGTGCCTGCTTGACTGGCTCGAGCGTTTCTCTCTTGTCCCTGCACATGCGGCGTGTCGCGTTTCTGCTGAATGGAATAACCGTCGTCGTCGCTCAAACCCTGCGTGAGGAATCGCCTCTCGTACGTGCCTGTTGAAGCGAGCGGTGCTGCCCGAGGTGGAATGTTTGCTCGCACTACACTCCCCCCCCCCCCCTCTCTCTCTCTCTTTGTTCGTGTTGTTCGAGCGCGGTGGAGCCAACTGACACGCTGCGCGTCAGGCATGAAAAGAACAACGAACGGTGGCGAAACGACGGCTTCTTTCTTTTCTATTGTCTTTCTTTTTTTGCTTTTACCGAGGTGGCAATGCTACTCTTTCGAAATGAAAGCCCCTAGAACGTCTACGGACGACGTTCTTGCGTCGTCCATTGCTGCCGAATTGAGGTTGTGGGCATTGTAGCACCCGCTTGATACTCTTGTTCGTCTGACTTTTTGTTGCGTGAATAATTTGCCTTTTCGTTGTATGTGTGACCGCTAAACCCACATGCCTCCTCCCCCCCCCCCCCTCCAGAATCTTAGTAACGTCGCGGGACCTTTAGGGTTTTAATAAATGTATGATGATGATGATGATGATAAGGTCTCATTTTTATGGAACACGTGCTTAATAATACCGAGCGATAACTGTTATTTAGTTTGGGCTGCAATTGAAGTTAATTAAACGAACAAAATAGACAGATACCACTCGCAGTGACTATGTAGTTCAGCTACTGATCCCAACGTGGTGAGCAGAGCTCTGGTGGCGCGATCGAATCTCGGAGTTGGTGGCCTGCATAAACCCCATTGTGCATAGCGATGTCAGCGCAAGCAAAGTAACCTCGTGAGGTCGAAGTTCATACGGAGCCCTCCACTTCGGTGTCTCTCATAACTAATATGTCACTTCCGGTCGTTAAATTTCGCATACCTGTACAAGAACCAAAACGGAGGCCACAAGATCACCCCCAGCTAGAAGGATGCGGTGGGGAGGTGGCTGCAAGTGGGTGGTGCTGCCGCCGCGGAGGCGTCGAACACGCAGACGTAGCTTCCGCAGTAAAATGCGGTGTTGTGGCGTCTGGCCATTTTTCTTGCCTGTTGGTCGGCGAGCTTGCCACGTGTTGTGACCGTACACAACGCTTAGGACTTCTCGTGTGCAGCCAAATCTTTTATAAGTTGTTTTCACTTGCTACCTCTGCTATCTCATTTCCCCGAGCGCTCGCTGTTCCCTGCTCGCCAAAGCGTGGAGTAGCAGAAAAACAGATGTTTCTCCGGCCGACCTCCCTACTGTTGCGAATTTCGCAAACTCTCTGCATCAGATCTTGGCAATACAACAAAAGCTATCACGACAGGATAGCACGTATGTCCTCCTCCGCGACGGAGTGCCAGAGCTTTTTGAAGAGCCCTCCTCACCTGTCTTCTTCAGCCCTCCCTGGTAAGCGTAACAGCTGAAAAGAGGGAAAAATGGGCTTCAGCTAGGGAAGGCTGCATGCACCAGCCAGCTCAGCTGAGGCCATGACTTGCTTTCTTCCCGTGTCTGACGTATATAACGCAGCAGCGATGTTCACACACGTGCACTCGCCTTGCACACAAGCCAGCATTATGTAGTTAAGCCTGGAGTACAAGGTGTTTAATCATCACCGACACCAGCACGCCGGAACGTAGACGTGAACTGAAGCACCAGTGCCCATGGTTTGCGAAATTTTGATCGGTTCATACACGTTAGAAGTGTTGGTGTGGTGTGCACAATATCAGAAATTGAAGACGAGGAGCTAAAAGAATTCCCGCACAAAGGCTATGATGATGATTATGCTTACGACGATGATAATCATTGTCATCATTGCCATCATCGCCCCCCCCCCCCCAAAAAAAAAAGATCTCTATCAACCACGTTACAGGGCGTCTGAAGCGCAAATGCCTTCTCGAATAATCTGCAATTACTTTTGCTTTTTTTTTGCTTTGAGCTGCCGCGGTGGCCAGCGGTAATGGCGCTCGGCTGCCCGAAGACGCGGGTTCGATCCCGGCCGCGGCGGTCGAATTCCGATGGAGGCGAAATTCTAGAGGCCCGTGTGCTGTGCGATGTCAGTGCACGTTAAAGAACCCCATGTGGTCGAAATTTCCGGAGCCCTTCACTACGGCGTCCCTCATAGCCTGGGTGGCCTTGGGGCGTTAAAGCGCCATAAACTAAACTAAACTTTGGCTTTGCTCCAGCTGCTAGCCAACCTAACCCAGCAGACTTCCTAGCTAACATGAGACTCTGAGACTCACGATCACTCCACGCGTGCACAAATATCTAGCGGAAAACATTCGCGTTCTAACGAAAGCAGAGCGCCTGCGGAACATGGCAACCCATTTGTGATATGCCCTGTTGCCGGCGGCTGCATTTTTGTAGCGCGCAAACGCACCCACCGAGGCCCACTAACGTTATCCTGTTATCCCAAAACTCTCCGCTGGCAACCCTAAACAGTGACCGGTTATGGCGCAGAATAATCACGCCATGAAGGATCATCCCTTCGCGGGAGCGCTGGCACCCGTATACCAATGAGAGAAGACAACTTGCACGCCGCTTCGCAGAGATATATTGCACCGTTGGGAAATAACAGGCAACTCTTCTGTGACGGTTCCTGTGAGTGTAGGCGGTGGAGGTCTTTTTTACTGTGTTTTTTTTTCGCATGCAACTCTTCCGTTTGGAAATTACCGTGGTTCCCTCTCAGAGGCAGTTTCATTACGGATCTCGCGGTGCACATTCCCTCACCTGTGTATGCAAGACGTGCACGCTTGCGACGCGGGAAAGTGATGGGCCGCTCTAATGCATGTGGCGCCGCTAATGATTGCTAGCGGAGTGGCGTGGAGTGTCCCCTGGAAGCAGTTCGCTGCAGAAAACATTTCAATGGCGTTGCAGCGGCTCAGTATATCTATACGGTTGTAGCACTGGAGCTCGCTGAGCCGACCTCTGACGTGGTGTCTACTTTCGGCGGACGCTGTTGTGTTTCATGTCAGCCTTTTAGGGTCATCATCATGCAATACGTGCGTCCATACCGTTATAGGTACTGCCACTATCGTCCTCAGCAGTCCTATAATTTCGTACGTCGTTTCCTTTTTAGCAAAGCACTGTTTTGTTCGGGCGCTAATAATAATAATAATAATAATAATAATAATAATAATAATAATAATAATAATAATAATAATAATAATAATAATAATAATAATAATAATAATAATAATAATACGGCGTTCCTTCATTTTTGGCGAAGAGGATGAGTCGATGATGGTTATAAAACATACGATGCTATGGACACACTTGTGTGATGTTGATAGCAATGAAAAGGTGATAAGGAGCACAGTAGGGGTAAAATGCAATAAACACAGCAGAATTTTAGATTTATCTCAGACCAAAGAAGCTAGAGCGGGACCTGTCTCTCGATTTCAACAGAGACTGCCCGCTTCCAAGCTGGCCTGCATAACGAGACAACAGATGGCGCCTTCTAGTGATTCTCTGATGGGTGCAGAGCAGAACAAGTCACTAGGAAGAAAATGGACAACATGTAGCGCCACCCTCCGACCGTTTATTCAAATATACTCATATATAAAACATATACTCAGTTTATATCGAACCTCTGGTAGTGTGGCAACGGTGCTCTCGCAACAACGCTAACTTGCATCTGTGAGTCAGCTGCGCGTATTGTCCATCTTTATTCTTCGCATTGTTCTGCATGTCTGCCATTGCCAGGTAGCCCGCATCTCCCCAATAATGCCCATTTTTCGCCTAAACGTGGGCCTCAGCCGTAGGAGACAGTTATGTTATGCTTTCTGATGTTACGGTATGACATGCGGTAGCATACGAGCCCCATGTCGCCGCAACAACCGCCAGTGTCCCGCATTGCCACCTGCGAGGTTGGTACAAGGAAGAGCCAGCTGCGACCTGCCACAATTGGCATGTACCAAAGTGGAGAGGAGGATAATCCTCCTCTCCACTTCTATGCTATGCGTGGTCCTGCATTACGGCTCACAACGAGGTTCTTACGCTATCGCAATGTCCACGGTAATGGTAACTAGGCGTCCTCCAAGTTTTTCTTTTTATGCCGTGTTACGTTACGTTACGTTATGTGAGGCTTAACCTACTAAAGCTAGGCGTGGGCTACGAAGTACAACCCTCATAGCCTGCCTGCAGCTTTGGAACGTTAAACGCCCATATTGTAACCTAATATAACATCTCGTATGGCCCATATCTACCGCGATATTATTCGCACTGGTAGTGCGGTATTACTCGCGAAGTGCGACTCCACCAAAATCAGAAAAAAATATACATAAAGTTAGAGTTGTAGCATGCATTTATAAATCATCCTCGCTGCCGCCTGCTCTAAAAATGGCAGCACATATTCGTCTTCTATGGCTGTCCCTGCATGTAATAACGACTGTTAAATGAGATTTCGGGCCGCGTTAAAGAACGTGCCCTAGGCGGTGGAAATCAAATCCATGTCTCATAGCCCACGGCGTTGCTCAGGCGCATGAAAACTCGTAAACCTAACCTAATTTACGCCAGAGCTGACGGACCTCCAACTCATTCCCGCGGTATCTACTGCGTCCCTTACGCGGCTAGACTTGTAGTTCCCCGCAGTAACTACAAGTCTCTCTGCTGCTCGATTGCACAACATGAGAAGGTTCGCAGTAAATGTTCTGTTTGCAATTCTGTGCGGACCTCATTTACTGACGACTGGCCGTTGCATGTCCTGCTGTCGCTTAAGAATTTTAGCAATTTTTTATGCGTCCTCGGCCTCTTGCACCGTCCACAACTGCCGATGCAATTTTCAGTTTTTCGTTTTTCTTTCTCTTTTTCTCTTTTAATGCGTAATGTATTTCATAATATCTACTCCCGCAGCTGCTTCCCATCAGAAAACGCTTGCGAAAATACTTGCGAAAGCCTAAAACTAGTCCGCAAGCGCTGCCGTTGTGAGTGAGCAGAGGGTTGGAGGGAAGAACGCCACAGGAAAAAAAAGAGAAAGGGAAAGGGTCGGTATGCTTCGAAAACGATTTAGGAACGAGAAGCTTCGTCTGCTGGCGGAATTCAAAAGAGTGTACACAGTCAGCCAAAGCGATGACACATTTATCTTCCCTGCTGACAACAAATCAGACGAACATCGTCAAAATGGTGATGATGGTAGTTTCTATTTCATTTTAATTTGTGAGGTCAATGGTGTGAGGGAACCTCGTGCGACTGCGAGGACTCGCTGTGAAGGAAAGGGGAACGGAGAACAGTATAAGGGTGAGGGTTCGGGCTAGTGGGTAGTCAACATGAGGATCCATAGCGCACACAATTGAGGGGACACAACACGAGAGCTAAACTTCCACTGAATGAACTTTATTTGGCGCTGACAGCCTTATAAAGATGACATGTACCATACGTGATCTTTATAAGGCTGCCAGCGCCAAATAAAGTTCATTCAGTGGAAGTTTAGCTCTCGTGTTCTGTCCCCTCAATTGTGTGCGCTATGGATCCTCATGGAGAACAGTAAGGTTAAAAGATGAAGTTTCATCTGGCAGCACGGGGGCTCGTTAATAATGAGGTGATGATTAAAATGGCTCGTTGTATTTTCTTGAGTAACAAACCATCCACTACGGGGCCTAGTGATTACGGCACTCGGCAACTAAGCACGATGCTGTGGGTTTGAATCCCGGCTGCGGCTGCCGCATTTCGATGCAGGAAAGTTACCATAACAAATCTGCGTGCTTTGCGATGTCAGTGCCCGTTGAAGAACCCCAGGCGGCCTAAATTTATCCAGCGTATTCTCCTACGGCACCTCTTTCTATCTCAATTCATGCCTTCCAGTACTCCCAGAATTCTGCAGCATTCGTTACTACAGGGCATCTCTCGGAGACCAAGGAACAGTTATGTTCCGAGTCATAAGGAAAAATTACCTTATTCAGACCTATAAATTCTTGTTTCCGGCTTTTATTTTTCTAGCAGCAGCTTGAACACCAGTGAAATGCGGTTTCTTGAAATTACCTAAAACTACGTGAAAAATGACCCATTTCCATCATTCTTGTACAAAAATATTGAATATTGGAAAACTGTAAGGTACTTGTATAAAAATATTGAAGGTAATGGTCCATTCTTCTGATACTTGGCAAAATATTTCTTTTATAGTGTTTCTATCGCTGGCATCCAGCAGTTAAGACTGCCATAAAAAAGTAATGGGGAACGCTTTTGGCGACATCAAAAACGTTAACTGAAAAAAAAAATCAAGCCTGGCGACGGGAGCTCTGCGAATATTTTCATTGTTATCGTGAAATCTTACAATATTTGATAAAAAAACATTGAGCCCATAATTTCTTTCTTGTTCAAAAATGCTTTGGTCCAGAATTGTTGTGTATGTTTCTGTCAAATTTTACTCCTCAGATTCCCTGAAAAATAAAAAGATTTTGAATAGATTGTAACTTTCCAGACAGGCGATTTACATATCAGTGTTTTCTATTGGCTCTGGCATTTATATGCACATGTTCATTTACACAGCAGAGAAGGCAACAACACCCTCTTTTCTAAGTTGTTAAGCTAGCTATCTCGTACTGCTTAACCGTCAAGCTAATGCCGAACACAGTTCAGGGTTCTTACGGAAAAAGAATGTTTAGGAACGGGCTTTAGATTTTGGCAGTTTTGCCTAGTGTCATCAAAGCAAACGCCAGCCGATACAATCTTAATCATACAACGCACACGCTCCTTCATTTCGCCTTTAGAAATGGTTATGTAGCCATTCTTCTGGTGTGCATACACTCACCCAAAATAAGTTGCTTTGTCAGTTTTAAAAATAAATGGTGTTTTTATAACTTCAGCGATAACGCCGTGTAATTTTGGTGTGAAGAACTCTTCAATTAGGAGGTCTGATACCGACAGACGCACTGTAACATCTATCACTAGTTTTTAATCAACTTTAAAGAACCTCCTATCAGTGTCTGGAGTTTACAAGCGTCTGAAGACTGCAATATTTTACGCTTTACATTGTAGATTTACTATAGCATATCGTGCGCACCAATGACGAATTTTATATTTCATGTAGCTAGAGAAACCTGCGCATGCACTTCCAGCTTCGAAGTCGCTTCATTTCAAACGTGCCGAATAAGAGTACATAACTCGGTGCCATATGAAACGCATGGTCTTTATCGAACGTAGCACAAATCAAGTGCTCGCCAACCGAACTGAACGAAATACCACGTCGTTTCTTCGTATTCGGTATAACTGAGCTAGAAACAAAAAGTGCCGTTTGACAGCACACTAAAAGAGTAATCGGTGCGGTAAGAGCGAGAACCATTGCAATAGGCTTTAAATAAAATGCGGAGCGCTCAGTAATTGCTGTTTGCTTTTATTGCATTTTCATTCTAATCGTACCGTACGGCATACGCTTCAAAACTGTCAGTAGTGCGAAAGCTTCATTTTCCTCTACCTAAGAGAACTTCGTAAATCTGCATCAAAAGCTTTTCCTAACACTCTTTCGTTTTAGACATTTTCTTGCAAATCGTTCCATCACGAGACGACGCGTAAAAGAAGCTTTCGCCGGCTTTCAGTAATAATGTAGACAAAGAAAGGCTTGACGAGAACCCCAGATGTTGCTATTGGAACTCCAGATGTTGCTATTGGAACCCCAGGCGTTGCTATTGGAATCCCAAGCGTTGCTATTGGAACCCCCCGATGTTGCTATTATACGTTAAAAAAAGTGACGCAGCTGCCCAAAGCTGCAGCGTGGTTTTAACGTTTGCGCAAGTTTTCAACTCTTGGTCACATTTGGAGTTTTTTGTTAGGACCATTTTTTATGTTTAATTCAAAATGAGAATACAGTACATGGTTTGACGCCATGCTCTCTGACGCAATAGTGTAGAAAAAAAACTAAATGAAAATCACACCGACAGGCGATAAGAGTTCTCGCCCGAGCACTTATCTATCATCTCCTCTTCTCTTTAATGGAGCTGGTTGAGCTACCACCCCCAACCCCCAACCCTCCCAACCCTCCCACTTTTCAGTAAAAGCCGTGGCGCAGTGTTATTGCGCCTAAAGCTAAAACAGCCTGAAGGCAATCAGATGCAGACTACGGCAAAGAGATTACCTCAGAACAATTACGGAGCAAAGCTGCTTCAGAAGAATAGCAGGAAAAACTTTTGCCCTCAAAATAACAAATGAACCATAACAGAAGGGATATGCGGGCAAACGAGCGCGCTTATAATGCTCCGTAGAGCGATAGAAAGAACGGCACCACCGAACAAAAAGGCTTACAGACCAAGACAAACGCCTTATCTTAGTCCCGGCTAAGCTTTCTTGCTTGAGAAGCCCGGCACACTAGAATAAGCTTAGCGCTCTACTGCTGCTGAGAACGCGAAATCTCCGGCCTAATTATTCTGCGCGGCTAATTATACAGGGATCTTCAGGAACGCGGCTTTGTGAGGGCTATTTCCAAACGCACGGCTAAGTGAGCCACGCGTACAGGCTTTCTAGTATTTTATTTCTCCTATCTTTTCTACGAACTTGGACCTTTTGCGTTCAGCCAAAGAACATCGACATTTTCTTGCTTCTCTGACGCTCAATTTAGTTGCGTTGCACTAATGCATTCACTCCCGCTTTGAGGCAGGCGCCGCCAAATAGCGCATCGCGTCAGTGGTCAGGCGGTCGTTATGGCCTCCAGAACTTCGCCACCGAGAAACTTTCGACACCGCTTTAGCGATCAGAGGCAACAGACACCAAGCTCAACGACAGAAAACCACCGTCACTCGGCGTGACAAAGAAAAAAAAATTGCGCTGTAAGCAAGACTCACAGAGCCCGTCAAATGTCTCGATAATGTATGCTCAAAACAACAAAAAATCCCCGTTCGTATATATTTTTAACACATATCAGTGAATGCTTTTGAGTCATTAAGCCTTGACTTCAAGTATTGGAGGATTTAGGTTCTTGGCTACTATCCCCCGAGAAAGTAAGGAGTGGACATCTCTTACCTGTAATCAAAATCACCACCGCCCCATATTTAACGGAGGACGTTGAATCTCGTTTAATAAATGGATGAGAAGGCCACCTATACCAACCTCTCCCTACGTGCCTCTCTCGTGAGCTAGGGTCTCATTTATTCCGGCTCGTTTATCACGAGCCAGCAGCGCCGTATTAACCGCTTTCATTTATTTCGAGTGGCTTCCACAGTGCAGCCGCTCTTTAATGACGCAGCTCTAATCTATCGCCACTCGACTCCCCGTCCAGCTACTCTACATTCGCAGATATTTATATATATACAGAGCCTACGTATATACGGTTTCATGTTGCTTCCCTACTTTCTGCCTCCAAATCGATATATCGATAGGAGTAACGATCAACTCATGCCAAAACACGGAGTGTGTATCTTCGATCCATTGACTTTCTGGACATAACACGATCAGGCACCCGGGGGCACTGTTGTTGCTGTTGTTGTTACCCTCACACAATGGCACTTGCCCACATGGGGGGATTGGCCTCGTCGCACGGGGCCTATAGTTAGCGTGAGCCTCCTTTTTTTTTTCTTCAGTAAACATTCAACAGTGCGTTTATTCTGATTAATGTCGTTTTGATACGGACTGCGTATTTTTTCCTAGCAGCAAGCTGCGTCGGTAAGTGAACGACTGTAAAGATAATAGGGCTATTCAGAGCACGTGCTATAGGGTCATTTCTCTATATTCAGGAGGAATGGCTGTTCTTAATGAAGCATTTATTATCAACCAAGCCGCGCACCACGTGATTTTTTATTTATCCGGGGTATAAAAAATTTTTATAAACGCCAAGAGAACCTGGCTGGCGCTACAGCTTCAAGAAAGACTGTCATTTGCTTTGTCATGCGGAAAAGAGGCAGTGAAGGTCTGCAGGAAAGCGCAGCTCCTATATACTGGCACCACGCACGGTATGTACTACACGCGGCAATCGAAGAGAAAGAAAATTTGTCCGAACGTCACGATAAAGCATTTGCGCCCTATTTAGCTTAATATTAAGGCCTTATTAGTGAAATGCTTCGTTTTTAATTCGAAATGATGCATTAAATGACGGGTGCAGTGGCAGGTTGTGACGTATTACTACCCGTGCAAGATTTGATAAATAGCTGCAGAGTACCGTCGGACCTCAATCCTAGTGCTACCTTTTACGCGACAGTGCTAAGCTCCTGTTCAGCGCAGAAACAGCGCTTCGAGAGAATCCCGATTGGTCCAGAGGTCGAGATGACAGTTAACAGAAGGTACACAAAGGTTTTTCTTATGAAGCCGCGTGTTAACAGGCAGAGCTTTGCCGTATTATTTATAGAAAAATGTTTTGGTGGAAGGAGTAATCGACATTTTGCACACTCGCGTTAACACGTGATGACCCTTGATGCCAAAGTACACAGAACGACACAATGTCGGAGAAAGCCACTGAGGCACGTCCGTTCACCTTGGCTAAATAGAGACGTGTGTCTTTTGGTGGTACATCGCGTGGCCTAGTATTGCTGCTGGTATATGCTAATAAGTGTGCCTAATTAGAAATAGGCACTAATTAAGAAAGAAAGCAAATAATCAATAAAGAGGCTCTGAAACACCTTTGAGGAGAGCACATCAACTCGCTAAATCACTGCATTGTGTCGTCATTTAACACCAGAGCCAAATAATAGGCTTCTAGACGCAGCATAGAACGCACAACTATGCGCGAAAGTTGGCCAGGCCTTCCTTGCGAATATTTCATGTTCGCACTCTCCTCCGTCGCATCGCTCCTGCTTATATCGGTTCAGATATGGCTATTGGTTAGAATCTTTCAGACGTCAGGCAGCTACCTAGGTGGCCAATATGCGGTGCAGCTCCGGTGGGTCAGAAAGTTACGCCCCCGGCGTTGGGAGCGGCGGGGAAGCGCTGACCTCTCTGCGTGCAAAAAGTGACGAGTGGAGAGGGAAAGGCGCGAAGACGCTGAATTTCAAATTTTGGCTACTCATAACTCAGCTTCTACAAAGCGCATCAAAAAAATTCTTGCTGGAGGATATTCGTGAAGCGGCGTCCTTTAACAGCACAGGCGTAACGCAACTTTATTAAATCCCCTTTCAGAGCCCCTTTAAAGCTGTCACGTCATACCTCTGAGGCGGAGCTTGAGTGTCCTCCTATTTTTCGTCACATGACAGCGTCCTCAGTAGGGCACAAAGTTCTACCTGCGTAAATAACGCAGGTAGAGCTAGCAATGCGAGACAACAATCTGCTGGTTGGCGAGTGCTGATGCTGCGGCCGAAGAAGCATTTTTATTCGTTTTTTTTTCTTCAAGAGTACCGACGCTACGGTCAATTCTGCGGCCGGTAGTCAACGCCGTTTGCGCACAGCCTTGAACAAAACCATGGCTCCCCATCTACCCTAGTTTTGGGAGGAGTTCACAAGACATGAGACTTTTCAAACGCCGAAAACTTGCACCACGGCTAGTTGTATACAAGCGTTAATTTTTTTTTGTTATTTGCTCTCATACTGCACAACGGACCAGACCACGTCCTGTGTCCAACACGACGCACTGAACTCTCTTTCTCCCCTCTTTCCCTCTTCCCTTTCGCTTTCCTAATTCCTGTGCCCATGTGAACGGTGCCTTACCGGTCGTTATTCTTATTGACATTCCTAGCTTTTCTCTATATTATATATTTTTATCTTTTAACGCGATAGTGTTAAGGGTCTCGTTCCGCGGTAACCTCGGCGTCCGCGTGTCGAGAGAAGCAGGTGGCCCACCTGTCACATAGATCACGTGACCTGTGACGTCATCAGAACCTGTCCCCCATGGCAGGTGGAAACTTGACCACTGGATTGTGCGCTAACTGCCCACCATGGCCGTTGGCAGTTAAATTAATTATTCGTGGCGTGATGTTGTTTGGGAAGAGCAAACTAGGTCTCACCAGTCCCACTGGTGGCTGCGTTTCAAACAGCCACCTGCCAGGGCAGTTGCGCATCGCTCAACCGCGACACCACCACGCGACGAGTGGAATGAGAACTCCCCACGATCCATGAATGTAAAGAAAATATATGGGCACGCAGGCAGAACCTTGCCGAATGAGAAGGAGTACTCACGGGGGATCTTTAATGCTATCGCATGCTTTTAAGGGTTGGATAAGCGTTAAGTGATGGTGGCATCCCTTACAAAAATTTCTCTAGAGAGTCTATAGACTGTCCATAGACTTCTGTCTGTGAAGTCAATAGACTCTCTAAAGACAAACCGTAGAGAGCAGTCTGTAGGCAATACAAATCCTATAGACAGTCTAGAGACAATCTATGGATTTATGGCCATACAATTTTAGTAGACGTTTGTCTATAGAGAGTCTATAGACTATAAATAGGCAAAAATAAATATCTATAGGAATGCAAAAGAGTCTATAAGGCGTCTATAGACTGTCTATAGGCCATTTTTGTAAGGCAAGAACGAACATTGCCCGTGTCTGTGAAGCGATACGCAAAGAGGACCCGAGGCATCTGAACGGGTCCATCAACGCTAACACGTCGTACCCTTAGCGGCACGTAAGTGTCCCCTCAAGTAAAATTATAAAGATGGCTTTCTTCGGGCATAATCAGAAGTCAAGTACATGCTGTGCGATGTCTTTTACGGGCTGACTGAGGATGTGCTTTCGCCATTTGCTCCAATGACCCCACCCATGTACTATAGGTGAATGTAATACAATACACAAGAGCTGCAACATGACGTATGCGAGACCTACAGGATACCACTCGACGAACATATCGCGTTAAAATGATGTCAGTGTTCGACAGACAAACATCATCTTTAAGCGCTACGAAAGACTCCAAAATCGAGAACACGACGGCAAGAGACGCCTGGTTACAGCGTCTCAGTCAAGTGCGCGCTTTGCTAAGCACAGCTCATAGAATCCCAAATCAGACGCATTCCACGTTACAGAGGCGCGCTCTTTCAAACGCCAGTCCGGTGGCTCTGCGTAGCACTACGCGGCAATGCTGCGCGCGATCTCGTGACTGCAGCAGTCTCTTCACGCGGCGGGCGCTGCGCGGAATATGCCGGCGCCGCGCTCAACTTGCCAAAAAGGAGAACGCAACAGTTTCGAAAGCGCCCCGAGAGCCGCATACCACTCGCGAAAGAAGAAAGGGAAATAAGGAAGGACGGGAGAAAAGGCCCCCGGACGATACAGGAGGATCGATTTAGAATGCAGGCCACGGGACCCGACAGGGATGGCGAAAGAAAAAAAAAAGGAGGGGTGAAACGAATAACGGCTGTGGAAAAAAGAAACGACCGCTTACCTGTCTTGTCCCCAAATGATATGTAGTCAAGCCGCTGCACCTTTTTCTCCCCGTTGCTTGAATACACCAACTTGAATGCTCGCTGAATAGCAGGCGAGCTTGGATCTTCGTCCTGAGTTCTCCTTCACTTCAGCTAGGCCGAAGGCGAATAGCAGACGAAACCGTTCCACAGCAGTGTAGCAGGCGAGAATAAGAAGGGCACTTTCGGGTCCGATTGTTCTTTTTTTTTTGCCGGCTCAACAACGGTCGCGTCAACTTCACTCAAAACCTCCTCCTAGTCCACCTCCGAGGCATTAGCGCAGGAAGACAATGAAGACGGCTTCATTAGAGCACAAACCGCAGAGTTTCACGCTAAAATGCGGGAGAGAAGAGGCGCAGCAAATAGCGACGCCAGTGCTGCTAACCGATTGAGCACACAGGACAAACAGGCAGACGGGGAACGCGGCGCCTTTCCCCAGCAATTCGGGAAGCGGCGTTCGCAGACGACCAACTTGAAGCAGACGCAGCAGACGACAGCGACGATTGGGATTTAAAACCGGGAAGAAGCAGACGATAAAAAGGAGGTGGCGACCTGGCAGGGCCTCCTTGTTCCCGTTGCGTGCACTGCTTGCTTCCCTACACCCCCACCACCACCTCTACGGGGGAAAAAGAGATGAAAAGCGGTGGAGGACTCGGGTCCTGGTGGCGGCCTCCCTAACTCCTCTCTGGCGACTCGTCAGTGACACGCACCAAGGCGCTGGAGCACGCTAGCCGACGCCGCACTCCCCGCTGTCGCATCCCGGCAGTATGCGCTGCTGCTAGGCGCCCGCTGATGCAGCCCGCGCTGCGTCTGGCACGGGGCTTGCCGCGTCTGGCGCTGCCGCCGCGGCTAGCAACCATGGCGGCGGGAGCTGCGCGCGCGTAGTGGGGAAGGTTTGTCCCTGTTTATGGGGAGCGCCGTGGGGAAACCGGGTGGCGAGGGAAGGGAGACGCTGGCGGGCCGGCCCTCGTGATCGGGCGTCTTCTCGTTGCGGGAAGGAGAAAAAAAGAATGGGGAATAAAACGTGGGCGTATGCAGCACTTATCGCAGAGGTGCTACCGAAATGCGATTAATCCTGTCACTCGGAAAGAGGAGAAGGAGGCTTCGTCGATTGACGAACATGGTCAATGGACGTCGATATGTTAGGGATGTGGTTATGGGGAAAGGAAAAGCGCAGTAACTCTCTCATTTGCGTCGCACCTAGAACCCCGCCGTGATGGCAGAGGTGAAGGAGCAAAGGACAGAGCGCGATTATTTAAAATATGCCAATAGCGATTGGGATACTTGCCTGTCAGACCTCGCATACACAGAATCATACCATCCCTTGGAAAAATACTCGGTTTGTATCCGATTTGGTCCTTTCACTTCGAGAGCTATATTTCATTCGGCTGTTTCATCGCTAGATTCATGCTCGAGCCGGCTCACATCTAAAGTATTGATATTCGGCTTTCAAAAGTACTCTTCACACACCGTTGCGATGTATCTATCCTTAATTGGGGATAGCGAGAAACTTGTCTTAACTGCTGCGATGAAAACCTTCAATCTATCGCGTAATATTTCCAACTGTGGAGGCACAAAGAATCAACCGAGGGACCTATCGTGTTTCCGTACGCAGCTTTGTGTTCTGGTTTCAGGAAGAGTACTTGGGGTCATTACGTAGTGCCTGTATGTGACACCAGGAGGTATGACGCTCAAACCTTGAGAAGATGCAAGTGAGAAAAATTTTACCGGCCGTGGTGGAACTTCAACGCAAAGTTCCTCCTACCTCAGCAGTGCGAGCGGCGTCACTTCTCCTAATGTGATGCGCAATTCAGTTAGAAAAAAATTTGCGGTGGTTTAGCTCTGGTTAAACCTGGAGTGACGCGATAGCTACAGCTGGCCGAGTGAAACTTGGTCACGTGACCCAACCACGTGACAACACGTATCAGCCACGGCGCCGCGGCGCCGGCAGCTGCTCCGCACCACGTGACAGCGTGGCGGCGCCACCACGCTGAAGGCTCGAAATGCTACCGTAATGTAGCTATCGCTACAAAAAAAGTCGCTAGGCTGACAGTGCCACCCCTCATTGAAGATGATACCGAAACAGCACAGACCAGATTAACAGCAGGGGTGACTCGGGTATACCCCCTGCCGTAAAATCATTCGTAATAGAAGCACGAGCGTACAGAAGATCAGCGGGCTGAAGCTGACAGATATCAGTAAAGGAACGGCGATGTAACTGTTTTACCCAAGTTGGACACATGTAAAGCGTAAATGAGGAAAGGAATGAATAAAGAGATGAAAAGAGAGCAGAGAAACAGAAATCCACCAACTGTTTACAGCCCTGTAGTAGCACTAGTGCCAGTTGTGCGGACGCCGCGAACCGGTGGTGTTGACTGGATCCGGACAAGTTAGCCCCGAGTGGTAGTGCTGAATAAATGCACGCCTGATGCTGGCAAGAGAAATCAGTGAGACATTACACTTAATGAGAAACAAAACCATGTGCATTTCGCCTACCACCTATCATATTAAAGGGGCTGTGAAGGGGGAGTCTAATGAAGTTGCGGTATTCCTGGGATATTGAAGCACGCTGCTTCACGAATTGTGTCCAGCAAGAATTTTTTACATGCGCTCTGTAGAAGCTGAGTTGTCTGTAGTTAAAGTTTGAATTTCAGCGTCTTCGCGCCTTTCGCTCTCCTCTCGTCACTTTTTTCACGCTGGAAGGTAGGCGCTCCTTCTCCGACCCCCCCCCCCCCCCCCCCCCCCGGGAGCGGAGCTTCCCGACCTGCCAGAGCTAAGCGGTTTATTGGCCGCGGCCACGGTAGCTGTCTGACGTCTGAAAGAATCTAACCAATGGCCACCTCTCACCTTGTCTACGCAGATGCGGGGGACGGAGGAGGGTGCGGGCATGAAAAAGTCGGTGGGAAGGGCTCGCCAACTTTGACGCGTGATTGTGGGTCGTCTGCTGCGTGTAGAAGAGTGTTATTTGGCTCTGGTTTTATGGCAACACAGTGCAGTGACTAAGTGAGTTAATGTGCTCTCCTCGGAACGCGTTGCAGAGCCCCTTTAAGGGAGGAGGAATTACATATAACGACAGCACGTGCTGATGACTTGAACATTTCGGTTTTCCATGTTTATATTTACATCGTTTACCTTGCATTGATCATCTATTCTTTTGTGTGGCTTCTGAACTGTTCCTTCTGACAATAAAGCTCTATAGTTGTGATCCAGCAAGTGTGCTGTGGCTATCCTGTTCGCGTGCAGTTGTATGTTCGCGTTGAATCCTTCTAAAATGAAATAATGTTTACCACTACGCCAGCAGCCTGTACTTTTGCCGAGAAAGTAAACATGGTATCTATATCACCGCCAGGATTTATATCGTATTCTTTGAGGTTTTTCAGGGGAGCTACTAGAATCCCACTTTCTCGAGGCAGTATTACTTGAGATGTAAAAAGTTGTGAAGTGTAAAGCTAGTTGTTTATTCAAAGTTTATCTTTCCTATTTCCAAGAGACACTAAAGAAAGCGCATGAAAGCTGTTAAACATCACTAGCCTCAGCTCCTGATACAGAGGTCTTCAGCACACGATTACTAGACGCTTAACAAAACTAAAGAGAAATAAGCGATGAAAATGTGCGGTCGAAATGAATGCGCTTGCCAAGCAAAGGTAAACTTAACGCCTCTCCTCAATTTCGCGGGAGAATAACATTATTTCTTCAGATCACGAGCGATCGGACACAGACGAAAACTAAGTAAGACACAGACGACACAAACGTTCTCGTGGTGTAAAGAAATGCATCGCAAACTAGCACAACAGTTCGTGCGCTGTAATAAAATATTTTCATCCACCCCGGCCCTGACAGTGAGAATAGAGCACGAAGAAATTGGCAGTGACTTGACTTGGCTAACCCTGGAATTCAGCGAAAAGCAAGCACGCTTTCTAAGCATCTGTGGCTCGTCCATGACAGCTCAGCTACACGCTCGGGACGGCCGTTCTATGTATACCCTCACGACCACGTGGCTATGACGTGGTATATCACATGGTCTTACGACACCCCCATCGGATGTCATCACGTGCCTTCCGATCACCCCATCGGATGTTCTTAAGGTCAAAGGTTAACCCAAAGGTCACCCAATGTCAAAGGTGAACTAAAGGTCATGGGTCAAGGTCAGGCGTCAAGGGTTCGACACCATAACTGTACCACAAATGGTCATACACGGCTATCCATGGTTGGGTTGAAGGTCGTTCAAGGTCGTTGTGCTGCCTACCCGAACACTGCTTTGCCTAGCGTAGTGAAACATTTCGCCTGAAAACATGATGTGCAATTGCAAGCGTAGGAAAGACGCTAAGGCGCCCGTGTGCTGTGCGATGTCAGTGCACGTTAAAGATCCCCAGGTGGTCGAAATTATTCCGGAGCCCTCCACTACGAAACCTCCTTCTTCCCTTCTTCTTTCACTCCCTCCCTTGTCCCTTCCCTTACGGCGCGGTTCAGGTGTTCAACGATATATGAGACAGATACTGCGCCATTTTCTTTCCCCAAAAACCAATTATTATTATTATTAATTACAAGCGCATTCTGATCGCCCATCACAACCCTGTGCCGATCACAGTCTGCACCGATTCACCCTCTCACCTCAGATCCAAGCGCGAAAAAAGCAATTCCTCATTCCTCTTTGCCAGTTCCATTCGAAGGAAGGAAGCCAGACCGGCTGACGGCATGACACCCGGCAAGCAGACTCGCCGAAAAATCAATACGCCCAAGAAGTCTCACAATTCGATACGCAAGGGATGTCGTTGAGCGTTAACATACGTCCGCAGTGGGGGAGAGAATAAGGACGATAAACATGAAAGGGGAAATACGAGCATGCCAAAGCGGTGAGCAGTGTAATAAAGTAGTGCACTGTTTATTCCCTAAGCAATTCTCGAGAAGTAATGCAATGCTCTACGTTCGTATGCAAAAACGGAAACCCGCTCCGTGGGCTGCCTGTACACACGATAGAAAACAAGGCGGTAGCCAACACTTGTGGCAATAACAAGATGATCAAATTTTGCCGATTCAGAATCCGTCTTTCTCTGATGTGTGCCTTTTGCGCACACGTTGCAGTTCTCCTGGGCCCATTACAAAACGATCCACAAGATACCAACACGTGAAGTCACCTGAGTAAAGAACAAATTACTCGTGCCAGAAACGTCCCTTCTGAAACTTGTCACGCTAAAGCACTTCAGTTTAATTAAAAAAGAAAAAAAAGCGAATGCTTTTGTCTGGCTGTAATCTTTTTGCAACCACACAGCAATGTGCCCTCTGCTTAGGATGAAGCTGAAATAAAAAAAAGGAACTGCTTCCAGAATGTTTTATCTTAATCCTAGGCATACAGTTGCTTTCAATAAGAAGTCCGATTGGCATGTTTGCGGATAAGTGAAAACAGTGGAATGCTTTCAAGTCGGTGAGTGATAAAAGATTCAGGGAGGTCAGCCTCTTGACGCGGGGGCAAGTTTATTTAATACAAAACACGTAGCGCGGCGGTGGCGCCAAGGTACCCTGATGCACCTGAAAACAAAAACTATGCGTGAGGGACAAATTAATTAAACAACTAAATAATTGCTGTATACTAGCACGAACAGCAGAGTTATGGACCGCAATAAAAGCTGTAGTGGTGGATTAGGTTTAATTTTGGCTACCTCTATGTCGTTCTTCATGCTCCCGCCTGTAATGTTAGTACACGACCTTTTTCCATTTCTTCTGCACCGAAATGTAGAGCTCTGCTGCTGGGATCGAACTCGCGTCCTACTGACTAGGAGCAGAGGACGCCACCGCCGTTGAGCTACCGACTGGGTTATGAGGCTTTGAAAATTCGTAACATGACTGCGCAAGAGTCGATCTCACGCCCGCGAGAATTAAGGAGTGAGGCACCTGAACTTCACCTACGAACCCGATCTCAAAAACATCGACAGTGGACGGGGTGTCCACATCCAGTATTAGGACACAGCGCGCAAGGGTTCCGAGTCTGCACATCAGAATAATTTGTGGCACTTTATCATTTACGTATTCTGTAATTAAGCAGTAAAGAACATCATCCCAAAACGTTTCAAAAGTATGAATAACTGGCACGGGTTTCCAAAATTATAAAAACAGCACGTGTCTTCAATATTTCATATACATAAAGGGTACTGAAACTTACTGATGTTTCTATGTGTTAATGATAATAATAATTCGGTTTTTGAGGGAAAGGAAATGGCGCAGTATCTGTATCATATATCGTTGGACACGTGAACCGCGCCGTAAGAGAAGGGATAAAGGAGGAAGTGAGAGAAGAAAGGAAAAAAGAGGTGCCGTAGTGGAAGGCTCCGGAATAATTTCGACCACCTGGGGATGTTTAACGTGCACTTACATCGCACAGAACACGGGCGCCTTAGCGTTTTTCCTCCATAAAAACGCAGCCGCCGCGGTCGGGTTCGAACCCGGGAACTCCGGATCAGTAGCCGAGCGCCCTAACCACTGAGCCACCGCGGCGGGTCCTTCTATGTGGTCTCTAATTTTGCTTTTTCTTCACTGCTTTAATGACGTTCTTAATTATAAGAACTCTCACAGCTTTATCATGGGTTCTGCGGTTCTTGTTCAGTGACTTTTTGAAGTGATTTGAGTTCAACAGCGACTACCGCGAGGCAGAGCCGCAACCGACACCTTTTGTGCACCTATAGTGCCCCTGGGCTCCGTAGCGATGCTTGTTTAATGTTCGAGCACGAGCCTCGAATGCAGTGTGTAGTGCTTTTAAATCCCTTTACGTACAGAACACACACATTTTCGCTAATGGCGCAGTGACATAAAAAAGAAATGTTTACCATTGTGTCACTACGGCGAACACACGCTTCCATCTCAACCATTCCGCCAGTTTGCATAATGGCATAAACAAAATTGTAAGTTGTAAATTGCGAGTTTAACTTCCCAATGTGACATATGGTGTATGGGGGGCACCGTAGCGTGGAGCTCCGGATTATTTTCAGCCACCTGGTGTTCTTTAACGTGCGCTGCACACCCACAGTTCATGGACGCCTTTATTCTTTTCGCCCCCTTGAAACTCGGCCGCCGCGGCCGGAATTGAACCGGTGTCCTCCGCTTAATTAGCCGAGATAATGGTACAAGCCTTCTCCATAGTGGTGCTCTATACCGGAGTAGGACGCAAATTACGCTCTAACTTTATGCGGCAGTGACGTCGGAGCACCGTGACCTCTGCAATGCAGACTGTCGGTCCGTCGGACATTCTGCTTGCCTGTGCCGCCTTTGTGTTAGTAATAATAATAATAATAATTGTTTTGTTTTTTGGGGGGAAAGGAAATGGCGCAGTATCTGTCTCATATATCATTGGACACCTGAACCGCGCCGTAAGGGAAGGGATAAAGGAGGGAGTGAAAGAAGAAAGAGAAATAGGTGCCGTAGTGGAGGGCTCCGGCATAATTTCGACCACCTGGGGATCTTTAACGTGCACTGACATCGCACAGCACACGGGCGCCTTTGTGTTAGTAGCCCAAGCCTGTGCGCTAAGTACGATGGTAACGGTGGACAACAGATAGCAATACAGTAGTCTAAATGTGAATATTTTTCAATTGTTAGCATAACTAGGCCACCATAGCAGCCTAGTTTTTCTCCTGCTTTTCTTATAGGGACTCTGAGTTTGAATTCTGTTGGCATGTATCAATAGGTTACGCCTTCAAATTAGAAAAAAAAAGTTATTTGAACTGAAAACAGAGGTTTACTAAGCCAGAAAGAGCTGACACCTCAAATACAGGTAGCGCCGACATCGGCTGTTTTCGGAAATAAACTGCAATAAAGGCGAGACAAATTTCAAAGCGGATCCCGGAGGCTAGGCTGTGCTTCCATTCATTTCCAGACGGTGATCACAGAGTCTGATAGGCTGTAGACATCACAATTTAGAATCGAGTGACGAGAAAATCTTTAACTCCAATTTCGCCGCAATCAATTCGGCTGTAGATTCCGTACAAACGTCAACATAGGCAGACAAAGCTTTAGAGTCCAATATACGAAGAAAAAAAGTGAACAGAGCTTTTATCGATGTCCACCTCAGAAGGAAGCAGGACTAGTTAGAGGGGCCAGTGCAAGCTTCATCGAGGTCATCTTGATGTGCTCAAGCGCTTTTCTCTACCCCGCCTTTTCAATTACCTTCCGTAGAAAACGCCCGACGAGTAAGATTACGGTGAACGTGAAAGACTAATCAGACTTAACGTGCCAGGGCTCCACCCAGTCTGTAAAGCACTCCGAGGAGGACGGCTACGGCTGAATTTCGGCCCCTAAGATTTTATATTTTGCACCAAAAAACTTAGTACATCGGTGTTTTTGCGTTTAACTTTCTATTAAATGTGATCGTCGTGGCCGGCAAACAAACGTGCGGACCTCTGCTCGACAGCGTATCGCCAGTTTGCTGAAATCGATACTACGGCTTCATACCTCGACGGCGCACGTAGTAGACCGGGTAAATATTTGGCCCATAAAATTTCGTGAATTATGGGCGGAGATTCGTGTAAGATGACAGAATCTCATAGCAGTTCTTTCAATACGCACGACCTAGATGAAACGTCCCATTTTATTCATTTATTTAGTTTTCAAGGCGTGAAAAGGGGCGCATATTGGCAATCAAAGGGAATGCATTTTGTGTAAATATCACGTCCAGCGTTTCGAGGGTTTATGATGCAAATGTTTTAGGCATGCATACTCACAAGCGCACTGGTGCGTGCAGCCTTGTTATCAGGGCTGCCACTGACTGTTCCGTTGTTACACTCGTGGACGCTTTAGTAGTGACGCTTTTCAGCAAAATCTTTCCTGAAGTAAAAAGAAAAGAATGCACAAAAGAAAACATAAAAGCTGCTAAAATGTAGCATGCACATTTTTTAATGAAAACAAAGGTAGTACTTTACCGTTACATTATGCAAATAGGTATTAGGACACATGGTGAGATATAGATATGCAGACAGAGTTCGACTACTATCGCGCCTATCGCGTACTTCCTCGCGTTTTTCTGCGCCAAAGGGAAATTGAAATTCGTACCTTAATTGGCAATATTATGCCAGATTCTATCACTCTAAAACAAGATATTTGCTTTTCCGTAATAATCTCGCGGCCCATTTCGATCAGTTTTCGGTCCTTTTAGTAACATGGCAGCGAGGAAATGGGAGTGGTGCTCATATAGCTTTTTTGTCATTACGCGACCTCTTCGACCCTTCAGCGTGGCGCCACTTGAGCTCCATGGCGGCGCCTTTGGTCACGTGGGTTGATCACGTGGTGCGGAGCAGCTGAGCAACAGCTGCGCGCATGCGCCGTGTCAAGTGGGACGAAGATGAAGAAGGAACGCCCAGCGAAACGGAGCGGCGAAAGACTGACTTTGCAATTCAACTGAGCAAGTTCCGCTCGGCCAGCTGTAGCTATCGCGTCACTCCAGGTTTAACCAGAGCTAAACCACCACCATTTTTTTTTCCTTTGTGTTTCGATGTAACTGAAATTTTCTGAAAAATTTCCTAAAACGACAAGGCATAAAATAACAAACTTTCCGGGTTGTTCAGCAGCAGCAAGGTAGCTACAGTAACTTTAGGGTCACATCTGTTATTAGCCTCTTTTACAGTTTTACTGAAGTGCAGTATTTTAGCCTACTTCACAGCCCACGTAACGGATATCCACGGCTTGTCACAACGTGAAGCAATTCTGAAAAAAATAGACCGATTTTAATTCCTTCTACAGTCGCAATGTGAACATAGCGTCTTCTGGGTCATGAATGACTTTACAGTATCGTCAAATAAGCCTAAAACCTTGTGTTTAGTAAGGTTGTATTGCTTTTGTTATGCAAGAGAGAAATATGTGGAGAACTGGTGACAGTAGGCTATCTTTAGCTTCGCGTAAGCCCCTTCCTTTCAGCAAAAGGTCAAAGAAAGGAAGTAAGGAATGAAAGAAAATGAGAAATGAAAATGAACATAAACAAAGAAAGAAGGAAGGAAAGGAAGAAATAAAGAAATAAATAAAGGAAAGATAAAGAAAGAAAGAAAGAAAGAAAGAAAGAAAGAAAGAAAGAAAGAAAGAAAGAAAGAAAGAAAGAAAGAAAGAAAGAAAGAAAGAAAGAAAGAAAGAAAGAAAGAAAGAAGAAAGGCAAGGAAGGAGCATCGGTTTAACTTCACTGAAGTAGAGCATCCTCTCACCCACGATTCAGCTTCAACCGAAATGGGTAAACGAAATTTCCCTTGGCTCTCGCTCGGCTGGCGCTCGAGCGCCATCTCTCGGCAGCGTTCAGAAGTAAAAGATCAGAGCAGAGAAAGAGGCCATCCTCGTCCGTGAAGCAAGCGGCAGCAGCCCCAGCATACACCCGCGCAACGAATAAGAGCAACGGGCAAAGGCTGCCGCAGCACCGCCCCCAACGGCAGCTGCCTTGTATCGACTCACTCCAGGCGACTGAGGCCAAAAACACGGGCCAGCAAAAGAAAGCTGCCGCCTACGCCCCTCACGAAAAACGGCCCGCAGAGTGCGCGAGAGCTTGATCCCTCGGCTTCGATTGCGCCAGACCGACCGACCAACCGACCTCTCCGGCGGAGCAGGGAACTGGGAAAGGGGACAAAAATGTACGCGCTCCAGAGCGCGCCGCACTTCTCCACCTTTTGTCCCCATTTTTACCCTCTCCCACGTGGTTCTCGTCGTGTAGGACGCGGAGGTAAAGCGTTAGAGACGTGGCGTCATCGGTGATGGTGGTGCCATCCAAATGGATTTATGCGCGAGCCGGGCCGTCTTGTACGGCTTTGGAGACGCTGACAAGCAACAACCGCGTGTTATGCCCTGTTGCCTTGCTTGCTTTTTTTTTCGGGAAATAACGGATGTCCGTTGTAACGACACCCGATGCCTTCGGTCCTCGTGAGCACCGAATTGTCTTCAATACAGAAGCATGGGACGCATTCTACCCACTATTCTCTCTTACGAACAAACCGAAGAGATCTGGAAAACAAAATATTCTGCATATTTTTCTGACGGCGGCTGCGTTTTTATGGAGGAAAAACGCTAAGGCGCCCGTGTGCTGTGCGATGTCAGTGCACGTTAAAGATCCCCAGGTGGTCGAAATTATTCCGGAGCCCTCCACTACGGCACCTATTCTTCATTTCTTCTTTCACTCCCTCCTTTATCCCTTCCCTTACGGCGCGGTTCAGGTGTCCAACGATATATGAGACAGATACTGCGCCAATTCGTTTCCCCCAAAAACCAATTATAGTTATATATTTTTCTGAAGAAAAGGGCTCCATGCGCGCCATGCGGTGTGTTTCAATTGACTGCAAAGCACGTGAAGCTGTGCAGTTGTACTTTCAAAATGTGCGGAATTGACACAACCAAAAAAAAAACGCCCTTGGGAACAAATAAGGTGGTGTAAAAGCAGCTAGTTAATGATGCGCCGTAAGCCTATCAGATGTCGAAATAAAACGACTAAAAATAACGTCACGTACGTCAGAGCTACCAAGCTTTTTTCATATTTCCGCTTGTTAAGGGCAGGTTTAAGCTTTTGAAATAAATGAAATACCGCCAAAGGCAGCGTAGGCAGCAACTTCGGCTGCTATCCAAAACAGTAAGACATTTTAGGTCGCCTCATTCATTGCTGGAACAGGTCCAAATTGAACAACACGAAAACAAAAGTGGACGTAAAACCCCGCCGCGGTGGCTCAGTGGTTAGGGCGCTCGACTACTGATCCGGAGTTCCCGGGTTCGAACCCGACCGCGGCGGCTGCGTTTTTATGGAGGAAAAACGCTAAGGCGCCCGTGTGCTGTGCCATGTCAGTGCACGTTAAAGAATCCCCAGGTGGTCGAAATTATTCCGGAGCCCTCCACTACGGCACCTCTTCTTCCTTTCTTCTTTCATTCCCTCCTTTATCCCTTCCCTTACGGCGCGGTTCAGGCTGTCCAACGGTATATGAGACAGATACTGCGCCATTGCCTTTCCCCCCAAGAACCAATTATTATTATTATTATTATTATTATTAAAAATCTGCACAAATTGCAAGACTGTGCCTCTCGTCACTGCATTTCTGTCCTATGCCCATTATTTCTTTTCTTCTTTTTTTTTGGGGGGGGGGGGGCGGTGGTGGGGTGGGCCATCTTTTCTGCCCCCTGTGAAAACCATGGAATATTTAAATAAGTGTCTCATGCATACTGTATGAAAAAAAAAACGACTGCGAATACTGCGAAGGAGACGTCGACGAAAAGTTACCCATGCGTCGTCCATATGCTTGTCTTCGCATTAAAGCGTTATATTAAGAGCGATAAAGAGATTAGTGATTTTTTTTGTCACCAGTCACTGAATATCCTTGCTTTTGATCTATCGCACACACTAAAATTAGTAATCTGCATAAATTGCATAGTAAACTATAGTCATCTTTTCAATGCTTCTTTTTTTCTCTCGTCATCTCGACTTACAAAAAACCTCACATAAGTTAATTTTTATCTGCCACCGAATAATAATGTATACAGTGAACGGCTGGTGGAATTTTCAGGAACCAAGATTTGGAATGGTTTGCCACCAGAGATTAAACAGCCTCATCAAACCTGTAAAAAATTGAAAACATACTTTATGACACTTATTTGACCATTTTCGTTGTCTTCGGTATGTATCTGTTGTGGTGTGTTGCTTTGGTTAGCTTTTGTTAACCGTATTAAAACATGCAAACTAAAGTATTTAACACCCACGCAATGTTGTGTTTTGATCTTTAGGCTGCTAATATTGCACTTTCTATTTCATAAAAGACCTGTCTTTGCCTAAATACATTTTTTTTTGAGCCCCGCACTAGCCTGTGGCTATGGGTTCAAACAGTGTTTTATAATTTTTTGGCAAAAGTATAAAAAATAAGCAAATATATAAAAATAATTTTTTTTGTGATGAACTAGAAGGCGTTATATGGCAAGAAATATCCTCATAGAAGCACTATTGCCTTTAACATTAGTGTGACTGTATTGTTGCACAGTGGCCACGGTGGTATCTCACATATTTTTTTCTTTTTCTTTTTGCTTTTGTCAATACAAGATGCCTTATTTTAGTGTTCTTGAAGCATTCCCGCATGATATTCTTTCCTATATATTTTTTCCTTACTAGACGGGGCACTATGCAGCTCTGACTACTCTGGTAGCGTTATGCAGCTGCTCCGCTCTTCAATAGGGAAACACTAGGGATTGTTCATACACAAGCCTAGCAGTGAAGCCCTCCGCATGGAGCGTCACGTTTTCAACGACGACGCCTTTCACATGCAGCACGCCGCAAGGAACCACCCTCACTTGTACTTGATATGAATCTATCACAAAAATTGGCGGTGGTTTAGCTCTGGTTGAACCTGGAGTGACGCGATAGCTACAGCTGACCGAGTGTAACTTGGTCACGTGACCAACCATGTGACGAACCACGTGATCAGCCACGGCGCTGCGCCGCCGCCGACAGCTGCTCTGTACCACGTGACCAACCACGTGACAGCGTGGCCACAGCCACAGGGTGGCGGCGCCGCCACGCTGAAGGCTCGAAATGTTACCGTAATGTAGCTCTTGATACTAAACTTTCTAGCGTTGGCAGCATCGATCAGCTGTCAGCAAGTGCTCTGCAGTCGATACAGAAACCGCATCACGCTTGGGAAAGCAAATAGAAATGAGATATTTTGCATACGTACTTACATGATTGCAGTGCGCACAAAATGATCTCATTTGAGAGCAAGGTCACGCGACCCATCGGTCAGAGGACCCATGAACCACGTGACCCGTTGGTCCGATGGTCATGTAACCAATTAGCGGTCTCCATGATAGTTAATGTGCTCAATGGACTCTGTAAACAATTAGCTGCCGCCATGAAGAGTTCAGCCGTGAGTCGTCAGCTACTTTCAAGACTTCATAATCGTCGCCTGCATGAAGTGACGTCATCACGTGTCAATATCACATGGGTCATTGTCATCGATCTCATGAGCGATGAGTAATATGATCCACTGGTCACTTGAGCCATTTTCCATGTCTCTATGACTAGCGTCATAATCTCCCAAATGGGACCCCTTACTGAGTCATGAGAAACATTAGTCGTCGATGGACATGAGCAGTGCATATCGCGGGCGCTGTAACCGGTTTAATTTTGCGTGAACGCCGCCATTTCAACCTTTCATTGCCCATTTTCCTGTGTCTATGCTCCCGTTTTGAAACCAAGCACATCTTGCAGCATGTCTCCCTATTTTGGGGGCATTCATTTACTCGAGGGCGCTACCCGAAGTGTCGCAATGTCTCTGCAAGACGGTTGGTGAAACGCGTTACGGTGCGCGAATTCATGGCACTGTCTTTTTTTTTTTCTCACAGTGCCAACAGATGCCTACCGCAGAGCATTGTCTGACGCGTTGCAGGCGACGCGCCTGCGCGCCCGAACAAAGGTTCCGCTTTTCCTTTGAACTGCGTTTCCTCAGAACTTCTTACGACACGCTATTCATGCGAAAAAAAAAAAACGTTGTCGTGGATTATTTATTTGTTCCATCATTGCTGGGGGAATATTCTCTGTGGTCGCTGCCTTTTATGCTGAACATTTTTGGCGAGCTCTGCTCCCACAACCGAAGGTTTTCTTAAATCCCATTTTGTGGCTCGGTTTTCGCAGAGCGGGGGTGGTATTTCGTAAGGATTTTCTTCTTCCTTCAGTCTTTCGCCTTTCTTCTATTGGCGGCTGAGACTTGTGACGTCATGCTTGACAGCTAAGCGAGCAGTCTGATTCGCCGGCTGCGGTATAGAAGGCGGGGCTGACCCATGGTAAACAAGGAAAATAGCGAGTTCATAAATATAAATGGCTCCAAAGATAATCAGTGAACATCTCAAAGAAACCACCGCTGTGAGGAAATGTCCCCCTTAAGTAATGCTTTCTTTGAGATGCGTTGGAAACATTGCGATACAAGTGCCCTTTAAGTGTATTTCATGAGGCTCACAATGTGTGAGGTCAATTATAGTGGTGTCGATGCGAAATAAAATAATAAGCTGCGATCTGTAAAACAAGAATTTCTATAGGAGCAGCGTGGTTGAACATGACATTGGCACAATTGTACATGTTTCATATGCCACTTGAACGTCAATAACCGCGTCACAGTATCCACAAAACTTTACGATTGTATACATGTTCCTTTATCTCACCTTCCTAGGAAATTACACGTTTTCCACGTTCAGTAATTGCCTCATTTTCTCAGCCAAATAACAGGAAGCGAATCAGTTGATCTGTATACAAATCGCTACAGCCGACGTTCGATCAAGAAGAAATCAGTACTGCGAATAGTTAGAACTTGCAAGCAGAGAAAAGCCGACGAAGGAAGACGATGTTATTTTCCAGGTTGCTGAAAATGCAAAACCTTACCTAGATTTATAAAATTCTCCTTTACAATTCGCACTCGCTTTGTGCAAGACTATAGACCGATGTTTATATGCATTATAGAATGGCATTACGTCTTCAAATGTTCTTCCCTTTATGAACCTCAAGTTACCCAGCCACCAATGGCTCCACTATTCTGTGTACTTTGAGCTTCTCAGTTATTACTTTTTCGTTCTGAAGCAATCGCCATGACAATTTCTGATTCCCTCTCCCAAAGTACTCCCAACAGTTTTGATTTACGGACACTTACAATCTCCGTCAGCGTGTTTGCGCGCTTTCTGTTTAACCGATTTTTCTTTATTCCTAATGTTATATTAATGTTTATCGCTCACATAACGAGCAGGCACCGGCTGCCTCTGTTTGCTTTCTATGGTTACTTTCCTGTTTCTCACCCACACACGTCCCCTATCACGCGCGGTACGTGCTTGCACATATTTTGTTTCCCGAGTCCCTTTACCCTCCTCCTTCTCCCATCGCGGCGTGGTTGGTGGTGTACAAGCACAGTGAGACAGTTACCGCGCCTCCCATTTCTTCGCACCCTCCTCCTCGTCTTACGTGACGAATCTGCGGGAACAGGTGCTCCGGAAAACCCTCGCAAAGTGAACGAGCGAGCGTGCACAAACTCCATCACCGCTCCGGGCTGTTTGTTCTGTGCCACATCAACGCCAGGAGGAAGAAACAGGAAGCATCCTCTGGAGGGTTGGCGTCCCATCACGATCCAGGGGTAGAGGCACGGCGGAAGGGGGGAGGGGGAGTAACAGGACAACCCCAAGAAGGGAAGAAGGGGCAAATAGGGACAGGAGGGAGTGGGATCGAGAGTGCATCGCGCCCTCGGCCTTCTGTATCGATTGCTCAGTGCGCGGACTGATTGATGCACGCTAGCGTGGCCGGATCGGGTGGTGGACGGGCGGACGGAAGGGCCCGACGTGCTTGTGCAAGTGTACTGCTACACCTTCGCGGCCTGAGGGAGATCGATTTTCACGGCCCCCGGTGTTTTTCGGCGTGCTACGCAGACGCTACGTCACCGACGGAGGAACGTAGTGTCCTTTTCCTCTGTCATGGAGCTTGGTCCTAGAGTTTCGTCCTCCTCGAGGATGCACAGAGTTATCGAGAGAGATTCGCCACTCATGTTCGGCCTTACTACTTTTCCTGCAATTTTCTTCGTTGACACGTATTCTGGCATCAGGAGAGCTGTACCGTTGTACTGTACTGTTCAGAGTATTGTATTGTACTGTTCGGTTCAAGTGTAGCACACTGAACACAAATCATCAGCTCTTGCTATCTCACAGCACCAGATTTATAATCTCAACTTGTTTGCTTATCCCAGCTACCTGTACTTCGACGTTTAATAGTTCTATCTCTTTGTCTCGCACACGCACAAACACAAAAAAAACACTATCACGCATCTACACCATGCCCCAGGAACTTACGCAGCCTCGCTTAGATTTTGCTGGCTCGTTTGATGAAACTTCAACGCACACAGCCGAGAGCATATGCAGAGCGTCACCATTGCCAAAATTCGGCACCTGGCGGCAGTAGGACTCTCACCGGACAATCCGGATTGCTATATTGCCTGGACACAGGGTCCATATCATCGTTCACTTCTTGATTTTATCAAATCAGCCCACCTTTTTTCATTTATTTAAGCACCTTACTCATCTCTCACTTCATAGTTTTTATGCCCTGAGGCAATAAACATAGCTTCAAAAAAAATAGCACAGGACATATATAGCAGCGCCGTGAATGCGAGAAAAAAAAGGCGATGAAAAAGGGCAAAAATCAAATTTGGAAAGAATAAAACTCAGTAGCTGTGCACGGTGTACGTACAGGTCCAATCGAAAGTTCCCAGGCCACGGGGTCTGCTTCTGAACCGTGTAGTGAGACATTTACAACTCCCGCGTAGCTAAAAATCTCTGGTTGGTGAGGTTACCTATGTAGCTTCATAGGTGCCTTAATTTGCTGACTATAGTGCTCGAAAACAAACATTTGTTGGCCTGAGAACTTTTGACCAGCCCTGTTCATAGTGTCGACGCTGCGTGAGTGCACACGATACAGGGCGTGGTGAGGGGGTCGCGCACTAATCGAATGGCGTATTCTAATCGGCGATCAGGAGTGTTTCAAGAATGTTTGGAGGCAAGAATGTTTCAAAGGGCGATTTTGATTTCGATCCTTAATTTTTATTGGACCGCGACTGTATGATCCCTAAACTTTCTGGATATTTTGCTCCACTGATTCTAAGAGCTTCTCCGGATCGATCACTGGATAGCGCCATAATATCTTCACATTTTCCCTCTTCTTGTTGTTGATCACTCAATCCAAGGATCTGCATTTCCCCTAGGTAGTCGTAGAGACTTTAGAGTGACTGGCGCTTCGGCGTTAACTCTAGCTGCACAGTATTCCATAACAGCACCCCTTTCTCTTTCTAAATCTTTGTTCTTGATTTCCCGATGAAGCACCCGATACCGTTACGTTCGCTGCGCATGCGTTCAAAATTTATTCCATTTTCACAAACATGTCCAGCTTTCTCGGGCAAAAATTTTGAAAATTGAACAACTTTAAGACACTCTTATGAAAATATTGAAGGTGATGGTATATTATTAAGATATGTACCAAAATCGTTCTTTTAAAGTGTTTCCAGCGATCGCATCGAACAGTCAAAACTGCCATAGAAAACAAATGGGGAACGCTTTTGAAGATAGCAAAAACGTGATTAGAAAGAAAGATAAAAGACTGCCGTCGGGTGATCTGCTGATATATTGATTGTTATTGTGAAATCTTACATTATATGAAAAATTGCGCTCATAAATGCTTTCCCGCTCAAAAATGCTTTTGCCCATAATTGCTCGGTATGGATAGTTGTATCAGGGACTTTAAAACGAGAAAAAAACGTGTCGTGTTGTAATGTGTCCTAAATAAAAATTCACAAATTATCCGTCTGCTGTCAAAATACAATGTTGCTCAGGTTAGCATAAGCCAACAAAAAAAAACGCGACAGAAAATGTTTTGCCGTAGTAACACAGTTTTGCAGTATTCTAGCAGTTCAACTGGTTAGAGCGATCGATATTTGTGGCGTAACACAGACCTTGCTTCAGTATTGAGCGGTCGCCTGTCGTTACCACAGAATTGGCCCTACCGCAACGGCACCAGCCGCGCAATACGGCAGAAAATGCTGCTGAAACGTAAAAACGACCAAAAAGTTTTAACGTATTTTGGGACCATCTCTGTCGTCATTTTCGGCTGGGGTAAAGGACAATGCCTGTCAGCGCCGTGTGCGTCCTTATGTGTCTGTCCGCGTCCTTTACGCCGTTGTATTAAATGAAAAGCCAACCAGCCCGCCCTTCTACCCTTGAGTGTCTGCGAGCTGAATAGAGGGCGATCTCGAGATAGAGGTGTCAAGAGCAGATTTCAAAACTATAAGATCAGAACTGGAATTTGGGATGGCGTAAAAGTCAACAGCATTTTTTTCTTATTGAAGGGAGAATTTCTGTATACTGCCTGTAAATTGGCCACATTGGTTAAATGAACATAAGGAGAAAAAGCGAGCATGGTGACAGAAGGGGTCATTCTTAACACACACACACACGAGCACGCACATACATACATACATACATACATACATACATACATACATACATACATACATACATACATACATACATACATACACACACACACACACAAACACACACACACACACACACACACACCACACACACACACACACACACACACACACACACACACACACACACACACACACACACACACACACACACACACACACACACACACACACACACACACACATACATACATACATACATACATACATACATACATACATACATACATACATACATACATACATACATACATACATACATACATACATACATACATACATACATACATACATACATACATACATACATACATACATACATACATACATACAATTGCGCGGACACGATCTCATCGTGGGCCTCGAAATGAGAGCATACTACATGAGTGCGTGGACTGTAGGCATCACCTATCGGTGGCTGCATGCGGATGAATGACAACAGGGCTACTTGGAGAGCACTGGAACAGAGAAGCCTTTATCCTACAGTGGACCTCATCCGGATGATGATGACGATAATGATTGCGATGCCGGCTGTATCTTTCACTTCTTCGAACTGGATGAATGACAAAGGTATGGGAGTTTTTTTTTTCTCTTTCGCGCAATGCCCACACCTACAGCTTTACTGTGCACACTCGAGCAATTTATTGTATTCTTTAGTATTGCACGCATTGCGTGACATTATTCGTTTTAATTCAGGTTTCTCCTTCTCTTCCTCTCTATATTTCCTCTCTATTTGCACCAGTGCAGGATAGCAAAACGAAATCACCTCCAGCTTAATTTCCCCGCCTTTTCTTAACGCCCCTGTCTCCTTCTTTCTATCTATCTCTATTTGGTTCGGCACTACTTTCCTCGCCACAGCGCCGGAAGAACTTCGAGAGATGATTATGTTCAGGAAGCCATCTTTTATTTTGCAACTAATACGCGCCCTCTGATGTGACTCTTCCGTGATGTCTGGCCTCGCTCGCAAAATGCTCTTCGCCCATTCTTCCCCACCTTCTTCTGTAGAGACTTATATTTATAGGATGGCTTACTCGGGCGCCGAGTGAGGCACACTAAGCACAACGATTTCACTTTGATGCGCGAGCGAAAATCGAGCGAGCGAGCGCGCCGCGCCGTTAGAACTCAAGTATCGTTGTTTTCGCCGATCGACCGGACAGGCATCGCTGGAAAACAGCGGAGCCAGCGAACACGATCGCTACGCCCCAACGGGCGGAGTTGGAAAGTTGAGCCAGGGCGTTCCTGGAATACACGCGAGTTCGTTGGAGCGAGGGACTTCGATTTTTCGGTTAGCCGACGTGCGCAGTCGTAGAGCGAACTGAAGCGTTTCGAAGTGTAGTGTTTCATCGGTTGGTTTCACAGCACTGTTGATGACTTGCGTTTCGATTCTGTCATCAAGAGGCAATTGAAAGCGGAACATGTCCAACATTTTTTGACAAAAATTTTGAAAATTGCAAAAATATAAGGCACTGGTATAATATATTGGAGGTAATAGTCCATTTTTGTCGATACGCAGAAAAAACTCCCATTTATAGTTTGGTTTGGTTTATATAGAGGTTTAACGTCCCAAACGACTCACGCTATGAGGTTCGCCGTAGTGAAGGGCTCCGGAAATTTCGACCAACTGGGGTTCTTTAACGTGCACTGACATCGCACAGCACACGGCCCTCTAGAATTTCGCTTTCATCGAAATGTGACCGCCGCGGCTGGGATCGAGCCCGCGTCTTTCGGGTCAGCAGCCAAGCGCCGTAACCACTGAGGCATCGCGGCGGCGCAGTGTTTCCATCGTTCGCATCCAGCAGTTAAGACCGCCATACAAAACCAATGGGGAACGATTTGGACGATAGCGAAAACTATAATAGCAAAAAAACGCAAACCTGCCGACGGCAGATCTGTGGATGTATTGATTGTTACCGTGAAATCTTAAAATATATGGAAAAATTGCGCTCATTAACTTTCTGGCGCTCAAAAACGCTTCTGTCTAAAGGTATTCGGTACGGCTTTGAAGTAGGAGGCACAGAATTGAATTTCAGCGCGTATGCACATGTACGACCTGTTCGAGTCGCACTTTACTGAACAAGGCTTGAGTGACTCTCCCCCTCCTCTCCAAAAAAGAAAAAAAAAACTGGTTTGGTAGTAATGGCAATTCACAGCGCAGAGTACAGTCTTTATCAAAAGTATGCAGCCCAAGGGGTCTGCTTCTGAGGCCTGTAGCACGGCCCCTCTTGCATACTCACGAACCCTAATCTCCCGAAGGCGGGAGGAACTCAAGTCCTAAACACTGAAAAGCTTAGCACTGTCAAATGTGCTAAACATCCTCTCTACACAGCTTGGGAACAAACCCCTTGGGCTTTATAATTTTGACTAAGACTAATAATATTAACTGGTTTTTGGGGAAAGGAAATGGCGCAGTATCTGTCTCATATATCGTTGGACACCTGAACCGCGCCGTAAGGGAAGGGATAAAGGAGGAAGTGAAAGAAGAAAGGAGGAAAAAGGCACCGCAGTGGAGGGCTCCGGAATAATTTCTACCACCGGAGGATCTTCAACGTGCACTGACATCGCACAGCACACGGGCGCCTTAGCATTTTCACGTTTCATGAGTGCCGTAGTATATGAAAGATCATTCTAAAGAACGAAATATTTACACCGCGGTGGTTCATGGCATGAACGTGCTAAAGTTCTGTTTTGTTAAAAAACAATAAAAATATAGAAAGCTACTTCTGAACATAGCATGGTGGAGTGGCGCATGTCAAAAACAACCATGCGTTTGGTATATCGGGCGCAAAAAAAAGACGGCGAAAAATAAAACAGGACTGCGATGCCATTCAGAGAAACTCGGATGCTGCGCTCTCTGAAGCAGCGAGTTTTTTTTTAAAAGATGCTTTAAACCCTCTCTTAGCTGCGCTGTTGAGAAAATTTTTGATTGCTTCATGTTCCTGGTTCCACGTTGATTGACGCGGAGACGCGGCGACCGCTTCCACGCACATTGGAAATGCTGAGGTTTTAAATATAAAACTACTTTCGCCGCACAGACAACTGTCATGTATAGACTCTTGGCCAAAATTTTGGAGCCCTGGCCAAGTGTGTTTCAAGGGAGTCCAATGCGCACTTTAGTAGGCTTTTTAAGAGCCTCAACTGTTCGGGAAAAAAATAGTAAATCTTCGTCACGCAGCATATTCATCTCGAGTGGTTCTTTGCAGACCTGTGCTTGATTAAATTCGAACCCCTGAGCTGCTAGTGACTTGCTTTTGGTGTGCGTAGTGTCTAACATTGTTCTTTCTTCGTTCGTGTAATGAATAATGTGTTTTATATTGTGTGTACAGTAAGGTGCTCGTTTTGCGCTGTGCGCAGCCAGACTTTTTATGTTTTTCGAATCCTGATACGCACCTTGTATTTCGTGTACATCTCTAGAGCCAGAGGACTTTTACTATTTGCAACAAAAAAAAGAGAATGAAGTTCACTTTTTTTTTTTACTTTAGGGCACCATGATTTCTTTTTAAATAAAAAGAACTCTCAAGTGCGCGCAAGCTTAGTCCCACATAACATAACCATGCTAATATAACAGCACTGATTTCAATTATGTATCATTTCTTGAACCCCTGTGATGTCTTTACTATTAAAGGGATATAGAGTTCGGTGCAGCATATGATAAAACAGAGGTTTCATTGATGGTTACTAAAAAAAATGGCTGTATTATTAGCGGGCACCGTCTTTAACTTTAAATCTGCTGCAGTCTCTGTTAAGTGACCACGACATTATCTTGAAGAAAGTGAGTTTGTGGAGTCATTCCTGGCTCTGGTGGCCACGTTTCAATGGCGTCGAACTGAAACAGCGCACGTGTACTGAGACTCGCTGCATTTCAAAGCAGCGTAGGTAGTCGCCATCCTTGCTCCGACATCAGTTACAAAGTGCCTCATACCCCGGGTGCAGCTTTGACTTTACACATCATTTTTAACCTCCTCTCCCTCCCTCTAACTCTCCGAACCCTGATATGCACCTCTACCTTTTACTTTTTATCACCTGTTGTCTATCGTACTTTTTATATGCAGCAGCTTCCGAAACGTCAAGTCTGTCTGTTTTTCTTCATTTGAGCCCGATGATTTTTAAAACTAGTTGTTTCTCTGACGCACGCTGACGTTCTTTTATCCGGCCGTTGTGACGCCCACCGTATTTATTTTTTGAGACTTTCTCCCAGGCTTCTAGTGGTACTCATCACCACCAAGTATGTATAATGTTCCCCCAGCTATGCATTCATAGCCACGCCTCACGCCTAATCGATCTCCTCGACATCTAGTCTAACAGCGACATTTAATCAAAGAAAGAGAACAGATAGTATTAGTGTACTTTATCGCCACAGTAGTTGGCGTTAATAATTCAGCATTGCGGATGTCTATCAGGTCTAATTGCTAACAGTGATAGAGGAAGGGGGGGGGGGGGGGGAAGCAGGTGCACTAGCGAGCTGAAACGTGGCAGTGCATACTAGCCTCAAGCAGTCTAACGCCTGCGCGAACCAGTACAGACGCAAGAAATAGAAAAGAGTAGACGTCTATGCGGGTGCAGTTGCAGGCTGCCCGCGCACGTATGGCTTTTATAAGTTCTGGAAGCACACTCCGTTAGAAACGCGACAGAGGGGGGGGGGGGGGGGCTCTATTTTAATTACAGTAACAATTTAAAGAAAAGTATCCGCATTAAAAAAAACGACACGCGCCGAAAGAGTACTCCGGCGTGTGCAACCGTACTAATTTCTAACCTGAGCTCTAACATATTCTCAGATGAAAAACTCCCCATAGGGCACTACTATAAGAACTCGGCGATCGGAGGATAGTGGATTGTCACGCCGCTTGGGGCACTCACATGAACTGGCAGAGGTCGTTGAACTCCAGTGACATGAGTGAGAAAGAAAACTTCCCAAGCAGCACAGGTCATCGGCCCAATATTGCAACAGGATGGTCCCATCCTAGTCCTTTGTAGGGCCACCTTTGCCAGTACAGTTCCAATATTGGGCCTATTACTTGTGCTGCTTGGGTTGCAGGGTGCCGCCAGCAACTGCTTTCTCAGCTCATAGGTAGCGCCATAATCTCTTAAGCTTCATAAATTAGCTACACGTTACGGCCGTTTTCCGCAGCGCAGTTTTGTAAATGGTGAGGTTAAAACTTTCTAATTCCTCATGTAAATAGCACGCAATAGTGATAGGGTGTGGTTCCAATTTATGGAAGAGCCACAGGTGGGCGGTAGGCCAGCAAACTTAGCACTCTCGCCTGTTCTCTTTTATACTTTTTGAGTCTGTACATAAGCAAAAAAAGAAGGCGGCGGCTGCGCTACTACTCAGACGTGTTTCCAAGCTTTATCGGTCGGGTAGCACGAGAAAAAGCGGCAATCCGGGCGCACTGCACGTGTTAAAAAATTCTCTCTGGCGTGGCGAAACATTCAAACGAGGCTTAGCAGAGAGAACAAAGGGGGCGGTGAAAGCGGCGCGTCACGAAACAAAGGCTGCTAATTGACCTAACCTGGTCCTGTTAGGGGAACGCGCCGCAGAACCGATATCGGCTCCCAGCGCCGTTCCGGCCTCTATTTGGTGCTCAGGGAACGGCGACTCGGAAAACGGCGGCGTCTTTTGTGCAGCGATCACGAAACAAAGACAAGAGGGTGGGTAATTAGGCTTAAAAGGACACGAGAAGATCTTTGAAACGGGTCTAAAACCAGGTCTTTCTCTCTCTCTTCATCTCGAGAAGCGACGGAATTACAGACTTCATTTCCTGCAACTATGGGGGAAAAATGATAATGAGTATGCGTGAACAAAACCGAAAAAGTCTGAAAGTCTCAATATTTTTAGCATGGAGACTATCGACCGGTATAAGTACTCTTGATGCGCTCATTTTACGTATTCAAATGAGCTCGTGAGCAACATTCCGACTGGCTAAATAAAAAGTGGTCAGTGCAAACACATAGATCCATTGCCTTTTCTTTGACATATGTCCTTTCTTTTGCGCATTCATGGCTGTCAGATTGATTCTTCCGATCACTGGTTGATTGATCGATCGATCGATTGATTGATTGATTCCCATTCTTCTATTGACTGTTCATGCTCTGGTAAGTTTATTCATTTACACAGCTGCTAAAGAGTATAGTTCACGGAATTGTAGACCGAAAGGATTTCGGACGTCATCGCAGCAAAGATTGCATGCCCCCCTGACACGGAAAACTTCATTGCGGAGGTGCTGAGAGAAGTCTTATGAAAACAAATTCACATTTCACATTCCTGTTACCTACGGGGCCACAATGACGTGGAGAAATTAACGTCTTTTTTCCTGTTTCGGCTAGCGATAAATTTCATCCATAGCATCCTCCTTAGCACACCCGCATGCCGCATGAACCTGTGCCAGTGAGTAACTCTTCCCTCGACTCAGTAGTTCATTGACACGCGTACTCTGATCTCTACAAGCAGGAGACCAATCTAGTATAGAAACAAATGCTACCTGTTTAGGATCAATTAATCAATCAATTAATCAAATAAAATACCCAGTAAACGCACGTGCTTTCAGACAACCCAGAAAAAAAGACCTGAAAGACATTAGAAATGCCCGAATGAACACCTGCACTCATACACTTCTAGTTAAGGTACCATGCATATGCGGAGATGTGGCACCTTTTTAAGAAGTTTTAAAGCGATCTTTACTACACGTGTACCAGGCGCTGGTAGTCGGCCTTCTCAGATACAGTGCACCCGTTCTCTCGGGGGTCAGACTATCAGGCCTGCGTGTGCTTGAAAGCGCGCAAGCTCGTGCTTTAAGAGTATGCTTGGGTTTGCCATGTAAAACTTCTACATGGGGCACATTTTATGAGGCCCGCGCCTGCCCAGCACGAATTTATTTTCAATAGGAGCCACTTCGTGTGCATTTGCGGCATCTGACCAGGCATCGTCATCACACCCTGACTAACATTAGTGCGGTGCGTCCAGATGCAGCCTTTTCCAGAGCCCTTTGGATGCAGCGCAATGTGCTGCCTTCGAACTACGCGCCACACCAGATTGCGGAGGTGCCACTTTGGGCAGTACCAAAACCATCTATACGGACAACAATCCCAGGGATAACAAAGAAAACGCACATTCCAACAGTCGGACTGAAACAGCTGGCGCTGTCATACATTACATCTATGTATACTAACACCCAGCATGTTTTCGTGGACGGATCCGTTACGACCACTTCTTCAGCTGCAGCGGTGATAGTGCCAGGAAATGCCTCATCTCACCGTTTCAGGCTCATGCACAAAACGTCCTCTACGGCAACCGAATTGGCAGCCATACGAGAAGCCGTCCTTTATATTGGTCACCAGCCAGCGCAGCAATGGACTATATTCTGCGACTCGAGATCGGCATTACAGGTCGTACAAACTTATCTAAAACCAAGAGCATGCGAGCAGCTGGTTCAACAGATTGTGCTTTTGTTAGCCGAGGCTTTCCACCGCGGCCATATCATAAAGTTTCAATGGATACCGAGCCATTGCGGCATAGCGGGAAACGAGCGTGCTGACGCCGAGGCTCGGATGGCACATAGTGATGGTGCTTTCATTGAGATAGCCTTTTCAAGATCAGACATTGGAGCCTTGTTGGCGCATTTAATGCAGGCGGCAATGCAGTCGCACTGGCATGATCCGAGTCATCAACAGGACCGCGTGTGTAAGCTTGACGCTGGCTCACGATTACATTTCCCATCTGTGGTGGTGCGACGTCATGGGACTTTACTCCACCGGCTACGGCTTGGCGTTGCCTACACCAAACACTATCTTCACAAGATCGGCATCGAAAGTAACCCAAATTGCGCACAGTGCAACACACCAGAGACTATTGGACACCTTCTTTGCGCGTGCCCGAAGTATACTTCTGAAAGAACAACATTGGAGGCGACCGTGAAAAACCTGGACTCTCGCCCTCTCTCTGAGGAAACTCTTCTGGGCGCAAGGACGAGACGTTCTGATTGGTGGCGTGTGACAAAAGCCCTGCTCAACTTTTTGTGTGAAACAGGCCTGGATACTCGTTTGTGACCGCCTGTGCACAACCTACATGGTTAATGACATGTGTCGGTGTTGTGTTGCAGACACCAGTTTTGAGTTTTATGTGTGTCCAGTAACCGCGATGCGAGCGCCAGCCAGTGTTGTGTGTGTGTGTGTGTGTGCGTGTGCATAGACATCACCCGTGAAACTCATTGTATTATGCCATCATCAGCCTTCATTCACACTTTCCTTTTCCTCCTCTTCCCTTTCCCCTGTGTGGAGTAGCAGGCCAGGGCCCTGTTACCACCGGCCGACCTCTCCGCCTTTCTTTCATTAAAATTCCCTTTCTCTCTCTCTCTCTCTCTCTCTCTCTTAAAGCTGCCTAATTTGCTTTTGGGTCTTCAAGCGTGGCTTGTATAGCTGTCCTAATGCGCCAAATCTCTGCGAAATGAGAGTTCAATAATTTCCATCCTCCTCACCATCAGTACAGGAACTCAGTGACCTAGGAATTAAAGAAAGAAACAGGACATACTAAGCAGCCGACCGCGCTGCACGTTCGTATACTGGCCCTCCTACAAAGAGAGATGCCGCGGCGATACGGAGCGGTCAGTATCGACAACCTCTCCGTAACCGTGTCCGGCGCACCGTGGGAGCTTCCGCCGGTGACCGCTGCCGCTGGGGCGGCGCTGCGTACCTCACCCGCGAAGCGTCGCTCCGATGGCCCCTGGTGACCAGCCGCGAAGCGAAGCGACCACCCTCTTTCCTCGAACGGCCGCTATGCCCAGCTGGGCCGCGAAAATTGGCCCGACACTCTCGCGGCAGACATGAGAGGGGGAAAGAGTTAAGACGCGCCAACCCCCCCCCCCCCCCCCCCGAAAATAAAATAAACAGCCACCGGCCGTGATACCGCCGCGTTCTAACCGTTCCCTCTCCCCAAGAAAACCTCCCACCTTCTCCACAGCACGTTTCGCAATTCTGCCTCCAGTGCTTGTCGTGCATCGCCTCTTCGCTCTATCATTTGTTTCGCGCGCGAACATGTTCTGTTCTTCTTTCTTCTCCGGCTATCTCCTTCTTTTCATCCTCCCCACCCCCCACAATCAGATTTATTTTTCTCTCTCCACGCTCTCGTAAAGCTGCTGCTGGTGCCGCCGGCACACGGTTCGTAATTTCGTCGTCTAAATGCGCCTTACAGAACGGCTCCAATTTAGCGGCGTTCCAGCCGGCTTTCGCGCTAAAACTGCGATGGGGGCGGCGAGGAAAGTAGGATCTCGGCTTGAAATAGTGTTCGTGGCGAGCGTTAGTGAACCTTTCTCCGTTCGCAGTTTTAGTGAGTCTGCGTGGCGTCTGGTTTTTCTCCGGCTTCTCCAGCCAGTAACCCAGTGGCGCGCTTTGGGATATGAGAGATTTGAGGCTGCTCTCTCGAACGCTATCTGGGCGGCGGTAATGGCCAATACCCGTGGGTGGCGTGTCTGCGCCACTCGCCTCCGCGGCCGCAGCTGTCGGCAGCCCTCGTTGATTGGAGCGCCTTTACCACGGCTGGAGGTTGTACAGCGAAACAAGCCCGACCCGCATAGTACATCGACGTTTGCGGCTACTGCAATTCTAGTAGATCCGTAGGATTACGTGCTTGCCCGTACAAATACATGCAGGCGAACATAGGCGGGCACATATGCTTTACAACAGTGTGTAACTGAGCTATAGATGGTGAAGATTAGAGAACATGGTTAGGAAACAGACATTTCTCATGTCTCGTGATAGCGGGCTGTTTTCTCAATATGTTCTCGACAGCATGCTGTCTTTCTTTTCTTCTTTCCAGTCACTTTCCACGCATGATATTGGAAAAGTAGAAAGCCACGGAATGTTTTCTTTAAAGCGATATTTATGCCTCAGAGATGCAGGACGTATGGACTTCGCTACGTGCAGCACCATTAACTGTTCTGCCACCGTCGGAGCAGGTGAACAACGTCGTATCTCGAAAAGCAACAATTTACTAGCGGTCACACGCCGTACATCAATATACAGCAGTTAGAGATCTCTCTTATGTACATGCATAATGCATACACACGCACAAACATACACCGAAACCCTTGACAAAGAAAAGTTTGGGGGGAAATGTTTGTTTGTTATGTTTACTTTTGTTGTTGATCAATGGGAAATTAGTAGTGTAATCATTTATGCCTGAAAAATAAGTCACTAAGAAATAGAAGAAAGTCTCGATTACATAGGTACAGTAAAAGAGGGTTGTCACTCAACTGCCACCTTCACCGTTCGATCACGTTCCACCAGGAATTTGCGGTATTAGAGGACGTTATACGTCTGCCGCTATGGACGGGGGCTACTCTTATGAACACTCTCAACCATTGCCCCATGAGGTCTAACCAATTAGTGCTATTTCTGTCTATTTTCCAGTGTTATTTCTTTCTTATTTCGCTCACTTGTACGCCCACCCTGCTTGGACTTAGTGTCCGCAGTATTTCATAAATAAATAAATAAATAAATAAATAAATAAAGGTTACGTTACACGCAAACATAAATTCCCACAAAAGTAGAAGATTGGAAAAAATAAAGCAAGGCCGCCGCTATAACTCAGTTTGTAGATCACCATAACGCGCATTGCAGACACTGTGGGCTCCGATCACGCCGGTGGCATGTGGCTGTTTTTTCTTCCATTTTCCAATCAATTATCTTTAAGACATGAATTATTATACAACCTATTTCGCATTGTTCAATGCCACAAATAAAAAAAAAACCGATCCTCATATGGTCTCCTTCTTTTCGGTGACTTATTTGCTTTCTTCATGCGTATATCCTAACGAGGCTTTCATTTCCCTATCCTTGTCTCCCAAAACACACACATGCACCAGTAAGTGCACCCGGACAGTTCTCTTAACAGCGTCACGCGAGCGTCGAGCAGCCGGTCGACCACGCTCTGTGACAAAGTGGAGCGGAGAGACAGGCTTCAAGCGGCAAGCACTCTTTTCGCATGCGCGTATTAAGGCCCGTGTCGGCCGCTCGCTTCTTCATACGCCTCTGTAGAGCCGCTTGTTCGATGCCTGCGCAGTACTATCAAAAGAAGTAATCGGATGAACATGGTTTGAAACGGTATGCACAAAAACATAGTCTAGAAGACTGTCTTCATCATGCTCCAAAGGTGTGCCATGCGTCAGTGAGTAAAACGAGATTTAACATTTACTTAAAATGCTTTAAATTCTACCGCAGAGTGCTCAACCACAAAGCAGACACGTAACTCAGAGTATATGTGCTACAATCCATAGATTCCAGGGCAGCACTTTAAGTTTCTTTCCAGCATACTAACCCTTTTCAGCCGAAATTGAGGCACAGCTACTGATATTGCGGATACTAAGTTATTGACTAAAAGCGCCAGACTGGGGTATGCACTGCTCCTAGAAATGTTGTTGTGGGGCTTTACTGCGGCCTCATTTTGCGGATATGCGATTTCAACCGTTGCGTGCTCTCTGTTGAAGCATACCAGGCAATGAATGCTGAAGGCCCTGAATTTAGCGCAGTGCATGGACGAAAAGAAAAACCTGGTACGACACCACAGCACCCACTTTCACGGTCAGATTTACTTGAGAGCTGGCAATGAATTCATAGTTCGAAACTGACGACTACAAGACACAGAATTTTTTTTTTCGCCCGTCAACCTATAAAAGACTCGACAGCTCTTAGCATCGGCGAGAACCTCCAGCAAATTGCCCATGAACGTCATTTAACAGAGTTATTGCGATCGCTCCTAGAACCAAGTATTTTCTTTTTTGCCGCTTCCCTGACCACGTGAGCATGCACACCTTTCAGCGCAGAGTTTTCTTTGTTGCATAAATCTTACTTTGCCTAGATAACGCGGACAGATGAGATGTTATTCAAATGTACTGCCCTCGTTCCCTATAATAACGCCTTCGAGGCACTGAAAATATACTGTATATTAAATAATTAATTGAATAAATACACTGCATATTTCATTCTAAAAAAATCCATGCACCAGCAAAGCCAACTGCGTACAGTCGCGAGTAAACAAGATTAGCACAATGACGTCGCCGAAGCGGAGAAATTTCTATCGTGCCGCTGGCGCAGCTCCGTGCTTTGCGAACACGCCCTGAACTTTTGTTATTGGCCTGTTCGTAACTGCAGCGCCGAGCATTGCAGTCTGTCGCTCCTGTGGAACGTCACTAGTGCTAATCTTTTTTTACTCGCGACTGTACGTTACTGAAAATTGATGACCCTGGACAGCAGCATATTCGGCGACGCGCATGCGCGATAGCTTGGAAAATGCACAAGGGATAGTTGGCTGCGGTACCAGTTCCGAGTGAATTCCAGACCTGAATAAATGTAAAGCGGATAAATCCTCACGTGGCATGGCAACCACCGCACTGCGATTTAGATATATCTCGTGAGGAACACACTCACGATTTTAAATAATTACACGGACTTATCGACATTTATCGACCCAGACGTACGTTCACTCGCGTCATATGATAGCGCTCGAGGACCGTTTCTGGACTGCATCAATTACTCTCCCTCTGATTGATTTTCAAATTACCTTCTGCTGAACGCCCCTGTGCCATACTCTGTCACTGTCCTCCACGCGCCAGCACCGAAACGCACGCTATGGCAACCATACTTTACTGGTGCCGCCGCGCCAGGCAACCAAACCACAACAAACCGAGACAGGAGCAAAGAGGGCACATAGATTAGAACTTTCTTTAGTCTCGACTTGGCTGAATACATTAAAACCACGTGTAGCTCACGCCATTGTCTGCACGCTAGGCTGCGCCTGAAGTGTTTATGCCTCATACGGGCACGCGACAATGCACCGAGATTTCTCTGTTAAACTCCACCTTGGAGACACTGCTTTCCCATTTCCTGTTCACCCTCTTGGTAAAGAAGAGGGAGTCTTGGTGTGATTGTAGTCCCTCAGAGGCGTTATAATTTATGACTTGGAACTTATTATTTCGAGGATGTTGACGTGTCTTCGTCTCTGAGAAATTTAGGGTTTTCTTGGCTTTACTGTTCGGTACGCTGTGAGTGATAGAGCGAGATGATGGAGAAGGAAAGGCGGGCAGGTCCACCAGTGAAGGCAGAGGTTTTCCACCTTTCACTGGTGGAATAAAAAAGAGGGGATGCAGAGGAAAAGGGGAAAATCTGCTTAGTTAAGAAAAATGGCGTCAACTCCGGAAGTAAGGACTTTGCTTATAGCTGCGAAGTTATGCAAAGTGAAGCTGAGTGCAGCCCGAGTAATTCCTCAACTAACAAAGTTTCAATACTTTTTGCTCTAAATTCTTTTTTTTTTGTAGGTGCGCTCACGAGTATGATTTAAAGGGGGCGCTGGTAAAGGCTTTGGCTCGCGTCTATGGCACGAATAAAAGTTAATATCATGTGACCACCATCAGTACTCGTAAGGAACTACCACATCACTCATGGGTCATAGTACTCAGGGGCCTTGCGACTGACCGATTGTCATATGAACTTTTATTTTTCAGTGACTTGTTTTGTGGAGATCGTGTCATAAGAATGAAATGACGTCATCAATTATGTCACTTCAGTGACGCCATCATTGATCATGTGACTCATTGCTCAGGTCAGTGTATTATGTCACCCAATAAAGCTTAGCTGTTTCATGTGGACCAACAACTTTTATACACATACATGACCCTTGGAATTCCCTTACACAGACCCCCTTCAAAGCTAACGCTAACATTTGTGCCACATATGTGCATACCTATTCAGTTCTTTTTTTCTCTCCTCTCTTACACAAACATTGCAAAAATAACAGCGTCTTAATTCCAGAAAAACAAGTAAAACAACTATCATGCAACAGGAGCGGAAATGCTGCAGGCGAACTGTTAATCAGCAAAAGACAGACCATATAGGTGCAGCTCATAGCGAGAGGCCATATAAACACTGAGCGTTTCGAGCGTCTTTCCAGAATGCCACAGATACATTGAGTTATAGTTTATTTACCTTTTACTACAGTCTCTTCTTACACTCTTTCTTCCAAGTTTTCAAGTCTGCCCCAACAAAGTCTAGCCTCCACACATTGCATACAAAATTAGTGGTGCTTAGACTTTGCGCTGAACTCCAAGGCAGACTACAAACAAAATCCAAAATATGGTTTAACTGCCACGTCGCAACCATCTTATTTTTCGCCTAAAGATACTGCAGCGTTGAGTGCCGCAGGGATAGCTGCGCAATCCCTGGCGGACTGGAAAAAAGCGGGCTCTCCTTCTAGCAACCTGACACCGCCCGCCCAAACCCTTCCATTTACTTTCTGTAAAGCGTGCTTCGCCGCGTACACAGTAGTTGTGCAACAGAGCATCCTTTCGGATGAGACGCCGTTAGTTATGTGCTTACAGCGACTTCAGAGATTCCTCGTTGATGCTCGGGGCGGTGCCTGCTTCATTAATCCCTCCGTCTTGGCGTGCAACCGAAGCTGCTATAGCGGCACCTGCAGCGCAACGCATTCCTTCCTTCACCGGCTGCCGCGCACCTCCCTTGCCCGGCGTCGGCCGACGTCGCCTGACGATTTGTGCTGTCGTGCACAGCAGTCAACCGCTCGCCTTGAAAGCCGCCCGTAGAAGAGGATGGCTGCTTTCACGCGCGTATGAGCACCCCATGCCTTGCTTCACGGTGCTCACATCCAACCATCTTTATTTTCATCTTTTTTTGTTGTTGTCGTTGGGGAAGCGAATGGGATGCGGGGAATGCAGGAATACATATCCAGTCTTTCAGCCTTTCTAAACTCTCCGCTACCACCGAAACACTTGACCAGACATCCCTCCAGACACCAGACACTTCCCTCCTCTCCCTCCTCTCCCACGGGAAAATAAACGATTGCGAGAAAGTATAAACATGCCTAGCATATCATTCAGGTACGTGGTTATAACTCGGGTCGTATACGAAAGAATCGCGTGGCGTTCATCACCACTCCTAAAAATAAAAAATAAACAAACAAAAACCAGAATTCCACGTAGGTCTAGGAGAAGGAAGCGGTGGGAACGGGGAGAGAAGCTTTTGCGTTCCTGCGTCGGAAATTCAAGTCGCCGGTGCCGTAAAAGCTGTGTTCCGGGAACCGAAAAGGCAGTGCTTTCACTGCAGCTCTGGACGTTTTATAGACGGCAAAAGGAGAGAGAGAGAGAGAAAGAAGAGGTAGACGAAGAGCAAGGGTTGTTAGGGAACAGAGTTTGTTTTATAGAGTGCAGCTCAGCGCTTTTCTGCTACGAGGCGAGCGGGCAAAGCGGGGAGCGCAGCGAGACAGCGAGCGCAGCGCCCTCAAGGAACAGATCATCAACCGAGCCACGGAATTGCTTTATGCCACAGCCGTGCAACAAAAAAAGGAATGAAACAAGAAAAGGAAAGAACAAAGCTCCGAAGGACAAATAAACGCTTTCTTTAATAGCAGCCGAGATAACACAACAAGCGGCACGGCAAGGGAGAAAGTGGTGCCGCGTTATAAACGACCCCAGTGCTGCGTCGTTAAAAATGGAGCGCAGAGACTATTAACTGGCGCTGCAGCGCGCACTCTACGACATCCCCGCTCTGAGCGACCTGAAGGGTTTTGCACGGCGGCAGCGCAGCGTCCGCTCGCTTCGCTTTTACGATCTTCTTCTCCTCGCTGTTGTCGCTTTTCGGTTGTTATAGTACAACGGCGCCTGGCGCGTCCCTTAGCGCTTAGTACAGACCTTAACGTTCTCCGCCGCGCCGCTTTTTTAAACGCCGCCCGGAACGAATCCTAAGTGCGTCTCCGACTAACAAGAATTTGGCCCGAGAAATCCGCTCGCTCCAAACCCCAGCGAGCTGCAACGCTTTTTGAGAGGCAAATACTTCATGAGAGCAGCGTCGAATAACTAAAGCGGAATTTGACACGGCGAAGTGCTCACAATACACGGAAGTTCGCGAGCGGCAAGAATTGGTGGTGCACGAGAAATTACTCTTAACGTCTTTGCGTTTCTGGGTCGTGCTGACGTTTGTCGCTACGCTACAGTAGCTTAATGTACATACCAAACGCGTTGAATTTATTTTCCTGCAATTAATTTTGTTTGGGCATCATTCTAACAGCATTATTTCTGATATGCATGGAATAATAATAGGGGCAACGTTACTTGCGAACAAGAAAAAAAATTATTCCTGACGCGCAAACTCCGCACGACGCGAGAAGACTTAAAACTTCCATTCTATGTGCAGAGAAACAACGAACATGCTCTCAAGAAACATTCAAGAGCCGCTGGGGATACATCGGAATGTTTTATAACGGCTGAGAAGGGATATTTTTATCCGTCGCTTCTTTAGACTTATTTCATTTGCAAACTAGGGCATGTAAAGCTGCTGTTTCTTTTTTTTCCTTACAAGCGTTCGCAGCCCGCCATGGTCGTTGAAAGCAATCCGTGCGACCCGGTAAGCCTTCTTATACTGTTCCAAGGAAAGGCACGTGGCAAACAGAAATAGAACGTAAGCGGCTTTTTTTTTCCTTTTTTGTGCGAGGAGAGGGAGGATTCAAACACTAGTTTGAAAATTTCTATCCCCGACCATGGCATAATCTTAAAGTAGAAACAGGCACGCCGAAGCTGGGAGAGGAGGTGCGGGGGAGAGAGGAGCAACTGGCGGCTTCCTGCGAGCTGTGCGAGAATCTCGAGCAAGCTTACCTAGAACGCGTTCAATCGCATTTCGCAAGGGGCTCTCGGGGAGCACGGGTGCTGGTTTTGTTATCCCTTTTTCTCGAGAATTGGTTCCAGGAGGAAAATCTTAAAAGGAGGAATAGGGAAGAAAACAAGTGTGCCCTCTATTTTAACGCGAAGACCATTTTTCGTATTGCTTCGTACGAGAAAGAAAAAAGATATGAAAGTCTTCTCGGAAAGGTAACGTTAAATATTTCGGGTATTTTCTTTCTTCACTTTCGTAACGTCGCACCGCATTGGGCATTACTAAGCGGCACAGCGGTCGATTTAAAACAACAATTGCAGCTGTCGCGTTTGATACTTTAATAATCCAAACGTGTCTGCGTCTTTAGGTGTGCTTAGCAGCGCAAGAAGTTAGCCCGGCCCATTGGGTAAAAAAACCGCGGTCAGTGTTATGCATGGATTACTGTTGCTGCAATGACGCCCTAATTTCACGTGCGGTGCCTTGCGGGAATGCTGCACTGACAGGATAGAAGCACAATAGGAGGCTAAAACTCAAACTTGCCCAGATTCAATCCTAAATAGTACAATGTAGTGCCACTCTTTGCAAAGATAACTGGGCTCAGGTTTGTGACGGTCTCCGCGGCAATCTCTCCACAACCCGCGCTTGATATCTGTTACGGCACATGCTAGACCCCACGCAATCCAAATCTCAGACGCGCCTTAGCATTCGCCGCCTCACTCACAACCATCGACAGGACACCGACGCCTTCCTTGCCCAGGTGAAATGCACGTATACAACTCCCGGTCTCCCTTGCAAGTATCTTGATTATGCGGGCCCACCCCAGCCCGAGCTTGACGCCCTTATTACAGAATCAGAATTTCGCGCCGCCCTATTGAAATTACGGAATACCGCTCCCGGAGATGATCAAATTACCAATGCAGCTATCAGAAATCTTGACGATGCTTCCATCTCTGACTTAGTCAACTACTTTAATGAATGTTGGGAGGCAGGTACTCTCCCTGCCTCGTGGAAGCATGGAAAAATTATTTTTATTCCAAAACCCCACAAGCCTATCACCCTAGAAAACATCCGCCCCATTTCTCATACATCCTGTCTAGGCAAGGTCTTCGAGCACGTAATTCTTGCTCGGCTAACAACGTACATGGAAGACAACCATCTTTTCCCCCACAGTATGCTCGGCTTTCGTGCGCATCTATCTGCGCAGGACGCCCTACTTCAAATTGCGCATGACGTGCTTGATGATACCATCCCCCACCACACTAAAGCTATCCTGGCAGTTGACCTCACCAAGGCATTTGACAGAATTCGACACGATGCCATCTTACGGGAACTGCAGGCTCTACAGGTAGGCCCTAAAACCTACAACTACGCTCGCGCGTTTCTCTCGGGCCGCACTACCTCCCTGCACATAGATCAGATTACCACATCTCCTTATACACTCGGAGAGCTCGGAAGCCCTCAAGGGGCGGTCCTTTCTCCCCTTTTCTTTAACGTTGCTCTCATCCCCCTAGCTCACAAACTGGCTATAATCCCACACCTAAAGCATACCCTGTACGCTGATGATATTACCACATGGACCACTCATGGCTCTGACGGGGAAATTGAGGAAACTCTTCAGTTAGCAGCAGACACCATCTCCTCTCACGCGTCATCCATAGGGCTCGAATTTTCCCCATCTAAGTCCGCGCTCTTCCTAATTAGGCCAAATCTGGCGATAAC
>JARKHS020000713.1:0-45000 GCA_030143305.2 Amblyomma americanum | reverse complement strand
CGCGTGGCCCACCCGAAAACACCGAAGGTAGAGCAAAGCACCTGTGCGTGACCCCGCGTAATGCCCTTCCCCGTAGCTTCCCCTCTACATTAGTACAGTGGGCTTCTAGGATATTTTAGGCTCTAGGACCAGCAGCCGGAGAGGAGAGAAAAATAAATATTTTGACGCTACAAAATGCGGCGAAGGCATCATCAGCATGAAATACGAGACGGTCTTAATTATGATTATAATGTAAATATCTTGGTGACAGGCAGCCTCAGGGACCCCGGACAAGCGGCTCTACCAATTAAACGTGCCAAGACGTGCGTGCCGTCGCTGCTTCGGCCCATGGTGGTATCACTTACGTCGCGTGCGACCTAGTCCGCATTTGCGTCGCTGGCATCTTTCGAGGGTGGTGCCGTTACGGCCTTCGCGGTAACCGCGCGGGTGTTGTCTTGGCACCTCCGCAGCTCCCCTGCTGGTCGGCGACCTTGTTCAGGGATGCTATGTAGCTGCGAGCGTCGTCGGTGTTCAGCTCCAGCTTGCCTTGGTCAGTGGGCGAGTAGGTCAGCATACGCGCACAACAGCCGAAGGATGAAAACGCCCAGCCCGGCGATGATCACGTAAAGTCTCTCGGGGGTAGTTGGGCATCGCCCGAAGGCACACCAGCATCTGCAGCTCGGCGTCTGAGCTGCCTCCCGCCGCGATTCCGCCGGGCCTGGGTCGGCCGCCTTGTGAGGATGACGCGGTGTTTGACAGGGGTAGTGGCACCCGCAATCGCTGCCAGCCCGCTGACCCCCTTCCAACTTGTGCTTTCATTACGACGGCACGGTTTCGTACGTACACTTTAATGAGAGAATTTGGCGCATCAGCGCTTACTTCCTTGGACGAGTTTCAGCACCTCCTGTTCCCTATTAGGAGTAAAGCTTGAAGTTTACTTCACTTGACTACGTTGCCGTGTGCCGCAACTAAATTTTACCTCTGCAGGTCTGGTCTTGCGATCTGCCATTGTGTCCGTATTGTGCTGAGCCGGAAACAGTAGAGCACTTTCTTCTCTGTTGTCGTCGCTACTCGTCGCTAAGGAGGAGACTGTTAGAAGTTCACTTACAGAATCTCAGTTTGCGTCTGTCTTCTGCGATTGTTCTGTCTCTTGGCGCTTCTATGCTTGAACATATGCTTGCACATACTAATGTATTGTTTGCTCTGGGTTCAAAATTTTCTTCTAGAAACAAAACGCCCACCATCATAGGCTTCTGTACAGCCCTTCCACCTTTATTGGAGTATTTCGTTTTTGCTATTCATACAGGCTTTTTTTCTCCTTCTGTCTTGTGCTCACTACCTTGCATACATTTAAGCTTGTTAGACCCGCTAACCACCCTCAGCCACCTCTATCACGTAATCTGAGCTGCCCAATTCTTTAGGTCATCCCATGTTTGCCGCATGCAATCGCAATACAAGTAGTCACCGGCTGGTTATGACCGATCCCCCTTGTGGGTATGTGCCATTTTGCGAGGCAAACAACAACCGGCGCTGCCATCATAGACGCTCATTCTTCTCCTTCTTCGTCTTTCGTTCTTGAGCAGAGTAGCACAATATTGTTGTCAACGTGCATGTTCTCCGGGATGATCTAAAGGTTTCTGCTCTGTGATTACGAGAATAAATCACTGAAGATACTTTTTTTTTCGAAAGCAGTTCAGTCAAATTAATTTTTGACGAGCGAGCTTATGACAGCAAGAGCGGTGACAAAAGACACAGAGTTGCTTACATAACAGAAAACGGTACCTGCGTTGTACAAAACGGTACATCTGGTTATGCCCTTGTTGTCTTTTCAGTCTTTCTATTTTTACTATGGGCGACTAATCGTGCCAGTCGAAAGGGCTGTCTACGTGCCGATTGACCAATATGCGGTTGGAGTATGCGCTCAATAGCAAAACAAAAAACGCGTTCCATAATCGTGTCGTTGGAACTCAGTGCAACTTCCGGGAGTGGAAGGACACTGGCGTGATCTTGGTGCCAGTAGTGAGGTCGACGGGCGCCAATATATGATGCAGCATCAGTAGTACTGCCGTGAATGCCAGGCTTGTCTCCCAACTGTTCGCAGGGGAGAAGCTCCGAGGCTGGACGGGACGAGCTCCATCGTGGGAAATATTCCCACAAGGCCTCGCCAAGCTGGCGGAAAGTGATCGCGGTTCCGTAACTTGCGCAAGCGACGAGTTCCTGAGGCCGAAGGAAGAGATAGCTGTCTCGCTCGCGGGCGCAGTGTCGCTGCGACACAGGCCGTGTCGCTACGAACAGTTAAGGTAACTATACTCCGTTTCACGCATAGCAGGCAACGCAGTGGAGGCTGCGGAAGTAGTGCGTCTGCGAACCCATATTACTCCGCCAAGTATCATTCGTCCTTCTCGAAAAATCAGTGAGTGTTTGAACGAAAACAGAGAGCAGTACAAGACGAAGTGGTAGCACTGAAAATTACGGTCCAAGCAGTCAGACGCTGAGGACTTGCGCGCTCCGCTTATAATTTTCAGTGAGAGTGAACTCCACGAGTGCACAGTCACAGTCGCAGTCAAGTCGGCATAATAAAGCGAAGTGTTAATTTCAATGATTACCAAAAAAGGGGGGAATGAATAAAGCCTTCAGCACAGCAGCCAATGCGGTTCCGATATGAAATGTTCAAACATGAAGGAAAGCTGAGCTGCTCGTAAGCTTGGTGGCTTCACACGATAGCAAAACGAGACTCCTCTAGCCGAGCCAAGGCTGGTGCGACGGCAGTTTCGAAACCCGGCACCTCGAAGAAAAGGAGTGGCGGCAAGGCACTCGAAAAAGGTCATTTGATTCTCTTGTACGAAAAATGGGGCGCATTTGAGAGAGGGATGAATCACACCTGTGCAAAACATACGCTTTAGTAACGAAACACGTAACAAGCTCCATAAGCCAAACTTTCCCATTTCATACTCGGCAAAATTTGCTGTTGATGATTTAACTGCGTATTGGTGCCAAATTTGTAGACAAAGTTAATAAAGAGTTGTTTATTTGAGTGAAAAAAATGAAGCTTTCCTCCGAGAGCAAGAGAGAGAAGTGCCCAGACAATTCCCGACTGGCTACGCAGCGCATGGGTAGGGGCATAAAGGAGCCAAAAAGAAGAGATAAAGTTGAGTTCGCCATGACAGTGTCACGTGTTCTGTGCCATTGTCCTTCGACGTCGATATAAACGAACAACGTCCACAATATTTAAATAGACATTCGTTACATTCGGCGCAAGGAAACCTAGCTGCAGCGACAAAAGAAGCCATCAACTTTGTTGTTCTTTTTGTTGTTGTTGCAGTCTTTGTCCTCGGAAATTTAATGCCACGTACACACTGCGGGAGATTGGTCAAGGCTCAGCCGGCAACATACAGATGCTCAAAAATGTTTTTGAAATTTTAAAAATAATAATATAGGAAGGCAGATCGGGTGATTACAGTTAACAATAAACAGGAAGCTCTGAGACTGGTGACCAAAAATCGAAATGGGGCTAAATGTGCAGTGTTTAGGATGTTTTGATTAAAGATGAGTTTTCAACATTGGTAGCCAGAAGATTGAATTCAGAAAAAAATATTGGATGGCAGCCAGTGCATGCCTAAAAAAAAACTCTGAATGGCGTACAGGACATTGCTTTCTTCCCCGTCATCGTGGTACAACATGACGCATTCGTCCGTCTGCATGAAGCCGCCAATATCCAGCACTCAGTATGGTGCTATGGCGCCTCGCTCGCACACGAAAGGCCGTACTTCCTAAACTCACTTCAACGAAACTTTTTAAACAGCAGGGGGCTTCCAACCTACTGATCTTGTGGTTTCTGACCATTTACCCCTGACTGCTAGCGAGCATCGTCAGGTTGCACACAATATCGACCTCATCTTCTCAAGACCGAAAGAGGCAACAAAAGAAAAGGAAGAAGAAGAAGAATCTTTTGTGATGGCGGCTGCTGCTTTACACCGCCGCTCCCGTTCAGGGCGTCGCTGCCGCCCGGTGGAACGTCCTGGCTCGACGGCACCACGCGAGGAGGCAGCTTGGACACCGAGCTGCAGACGCAGGTCGACCGCACTGTGCTCCTCATCAACCGCGCGGGACTTTACGGGACCGTTGCAGTGCTGCAGGCGTTTCCTTCCCGGACTGCGCGTGTATGCTGGCCTACTCGCCCACCAACCAAGGCAAGATGGAGCGCCACGCCGAAGACGTGCGCAGATACATCACGCCCGGGGCCAAGGTGGGCAGCCAGGAAGGACAGCGGCGCGCTACGACAACACCCGCTCGGCCTCCACAATGGCCGTTATGACGACGCCCTGGAAAGATGGACAGGAACCAGAGGTGGACTGGGGACGGAAGCCACGCCTACCTTGGCCATAGGACAAGGGAAGACCACCTTCATCGTGGCAGCGGAATCTAAAGTCCGGAAGTGAGAACTTCGCATAAAGTGCTTGACTTCTACAGCTACCACATCGTCTTGTCCGTCCGAAGAGATCTACCCTCCGGCCTTCCACGATCTGGGGTGCCATGAGTGACTTATGGCATGAGGGTGCTTCTCTCCGTACAATGTGCGAAAAAAGACAGGGCGCACAGAGCGTGGCTGCTAAATAAAACTTGCAGTTACGCGCACAGCTCAAGTTTCGTCTGAATTCACGCGCTCTGGTAGAGCCGGTTTCAGGCTCCTATGTACTGTAGAGTAAATGTATACGCCTGGAAGAGGAGCCCTAGAACATACCTGTATAGTTCCTTCTCGTGCAATGTTGCTCCTGCAGCACAATCATTAAACGGAGTTAACTGCCATTATTTACGTTTCTCTCAAGGAGCGCAGAATATGCTCATTATTGTGAAGGCTGGTCATTTCTGCGCTACCTCTACGGACACTTGCATCTGCCTCTAATTAGGGGCAGGAGGCAAGGAGTATCCTTAAAGCGGTATTGGAATAATTTAGCGGAAATTTTAGGCTTAACTCTCGACACAATTGTGAAGTAAATTAACCGGGATCATAAATGTCAGCAACGGATGCACAAAAGCAGAAGGCCGACCCTTATATCAGGGCCCATTTCTCCCCTTTATTCGTTATTCGGAGAGAGCCTGCATATGTGGACATTATTCTGAGGGATAAATGGTTTTATAAAACAAATGAGCAGTGATTCCTCCCACCGCATCACTTCCTTCTCTTGATGGTTCTTACAACGAAAGAATGCTGCAAAATATTTGTCCTCGAGCTATATGGTCACACTTTGTAAGCGTTTCGCTGCATCCGCGTGCCACACCCGACAACACCGAGGGTAGAGGAAAGCACCTGTGCGTGGCCCCGCGTAATCCGCTTCCCTGTAGCTTCCCCTCTACATTAGTATAGTGGGCTTCTAGGATATTTTACCCTATAGGACTAGCAGCCGGAAAGGAGAGAAAAGTAAAATTTTTGACACTACAAAATGCGGTGAAGGCCTCATCAGCATGAAATGCGAAAGCGTCTTATTTAGGAATATAATGTAAATGTCTTATTGACGAGCGGCTCTACCAATTAAACTCGCCAAGACGTGCGTGCCGTCGCTGCTTCGGCCCATGGTGATATCACTTACGTCGCGTGCGACCTAATCCGCGTTTGCTTCGCTGGCATCTTTCCAGAGTGGTGTCATTACGGCCTTCATGGTAACCGAGCGGGTGCTGTCTTGGCACCTCCGCAGCTCTCCTGCTGGTCGGCGACCTTGTTCAGGGATGCTATGGTAGCTGCGAGCGTCGTCGGTGTTCAGCTCCAGCTCGCCTTGGTCAGTGGTCGAGTAGGTCAGCAAACGCGCACAACAGCCCAGGATGGAAACGCCCAGCCCGGCGATGATCACGTAAAGTCTCCGTGCGGTAGTTTACCATCGCCGAAAGGCACACCAGCATCTGTAGCTCGGCGTCTGAGCGGCCTCCCGCCGTGATTCCGCCGGGCCTGGGCCGGCGGCCTTGTGAGGATGACGCGGTGTTTGACAGGGGTAGTGGCACCCGCAACCGCTGCCAGTCCACTGACCCCCTTCCAACCTGTGCTTTCATTACGACGGCACGGTTCGTACGTACACATTAATGAGAGAATTTGGCGCATCAGCGCTTACTTCCTTGGACGATTTTCAGCATCTCCTGTTCCCTATTTGAGGAGTAAAGCTTGAAGTTTACTTCGCTTGACCACGTTGCCGGGTGCCGCAACTAATGGTGTCTTCGGCTGACGGCACTTGTGGAGTTTTCCACGCGCTTGTGCGGTGCTCCACGTTCGGCTGCATGCCACTCGTGCAGTGCCTTACGTTCGGCTGGGACGAGCAGGACAGGAGTGCGCGCCACCGCGCCACCGTGGAGACCGACGGTGGAGCGCGGTGCAATCCCGTCGTGCAGCTCGCGCTAGCAGACGTCGCGGGCAGACGATGCTGTTGGCGCAGACAATATCACTACACAGTGGCCGATAGGAAGCATCGACGAAGAGGAAAAAACGCGAAGCATCACAAGTGGGCATATTTTAAAGAAATGTTGAATATTGTAGCGGCTGCAATGCATTCGCGCTGCAATCATGCAGCCACCGGCCGGCGAGCGCTGTGCCTTGACTGTTTGAAAAAATTAAAGGTTCGTCAATATTTTTAGAGCGGGGAACGGCAAATGCGGTTCATCTGGCACGCCTGCACTTTATGACATCATACTTTTTGCCAACGTGAGCATAGGTTAAAAGATATATCAATACAGTGGCAATGTGGGGAGCTGAGATTGGATTGAGAATCGTCGGCAGATATTTTCGGAAGTCACTCTAGCTGCTCTAAAGCGCATGCATCAAAACCAGCGACCATAACGCCGTGGTGTGTCTGACAAACCTGCACAAGCACAGTCGCAGAATTTCATGAGCATGGTTGTGGTTCCCGCATTGCCCATGAACGCCGGTGCTGCGCGCTGTTACTGAAGAGGTTGTCTAACTGCACAAATTGCTGACTGCAGTCGTTGGCGTCGGCCGCTCGTAAAAATGGCCTCTGGGATCTGTGAACGTCTCAGAGGCCACGGTGAACAGAGGGCAGAAAGAGCAACGGCACTCTGAGAATGTTTTGCACGTTCGGCTGAGGTGCAAGTGGATGTGCCACTCGTGTGGTATTTGACGTCACTTCCTAAGCACCGGTACGGAGGTAGCGCGGCTCAGCCGAAGACACCATAAATTTTTACCTCTACAGGTCTGGTCTTGCGATTTCCACATTGTGTCCGTATTGCGCTTAGTCGGAAACAGTTGATAACCTTCTTCTCTATTGTCGTCGCTACTCATCGCTAAGGAGGAGACTGTCAGAAGTTCACTTACAGAATCTAAGTTTGCGTCTGTCTTCTGCGATTGTTCTATCTCTTGGCGATTCTATGCTTGGACATACCAATGGGAATGTATTTCTCTTCTAGGTTCCTAGTTTGTACGCTACTTAGGGCTTTTTTTTTCTCCTTCTTTCTTGCACTCACTCCATGGCATAAATTTAAGCTTGTTAGACCCCCTAACCACCCTCAACCACCTCTGTCACGTAATCTGAGCTGCCCAATTTTTTAGGTCATCCCATGTTTGCCGCATGCAATTCACACTACAAGTAGTCACCGCCTGGTTATGACCAATCCCCCTTGTGGGTATGTGCCATTTTGCGAGGCAAACAACAACCGCCGCTGCCATTTTTTGCTGTTGGAAAAATTTGCTGTTGATGATTTAACTGCGCATTGGTGCCAAATTTGTAGACAAAGTTAATAAAGAGTCGTTTATTTCAGTGAAAAAATGAAGCTTTGCTCCGAGAGCAAGAGAGAGAAGTGCCCAGACAATTCCCGATTGGCTACGCAGCGCATGGGTAGGGGCATAAAGGAGCCAAAAAGAAGAGAGAAAGTTGAGTTCGCCGTGGCAGTGTCACGTGTTCTATGCCATTGGCCCTTCGGAGTCGATATAAACGAACAACGTCCACAATATTTAAATAGACATTCATCACGTTCGGCGCAAGGAAACCTAGCTGCAGCGACAAAAGAAGCCAGCAACTTTGCTGTTCTTTTTTGTTGTTGTTGTTGTAGTCGTTGTCCTCGGAGATTTAATGCCACGTTCTCACTGCGGGGGACTGCTCAAGGCACAGGCGGCAACTGTCAGATGCTCAAAAAGGCTTTTGAAAATTTTAAAAATAATAATATAGGAAGGCAGACCGGGTGATTACAGTTAACAAGAAACAGGAAGCCGTGAGACTGGTGACTAAAATTGGAATGGGGCTAAATGTGCAGTGTTTAGGATGTTTTGATTAAAGATGAATTTTGAACATTGGTAGCCAGAAGATTGTATTCAGAAAAAAATATGGGATGGCAGCCAGTGCGTGCCTAAAAGGAAACTCTGAACGGTGAAGGGGACATCGCTTTCTTCCCCGTCATCGTGGTTCCACATGACGCGTTCGTCCGTCTGCATGAAGCCGCCAATATCCAGCGCTTAGTATGGCGCTAAGGCGTCGCTCTCGCAGTCGAAAGGCCGTACGTCCGAAACTCACTTTAACGAAACTTTTTAAACAACAAGGGGCTTCCAACTTATTGGTCTCCTGGTTTCTGACCATTTACTCTCGACTGCTGGCGAGCATCGGCACGTTGCAAACACAATATCGACCTCATCTTCTCAAGACCGAAAGAAGCAACGAACGAAAAGAAAGAAGAAGAAGAAGAAGAAGAAGAAGAAGAAGAAGAAGAAGAAGAAGAAGAAGAAGAAGAAGAAGAAGACGAAGAAGAAGGAGACGAAGACGCAGAAGAAGACGAAGAAGAAGAAGAAGAAGAAGAAGAAGAAGAAGAAGAAGAAGAATCTGCGGTGATGGCGGCTGCTGCTTCCACCGCAGCTCCCGTTCAGGGCGTCGCTGCCGCCCGGTGGAACGTCCTGGCTAGGAAGCACCACGCGAGGAGGCAGCTTGGACACCGAGCTGCAGACGCTGGTCGACCGCCGGGCGCTTCTCATCAACCGCGCGGGACTTTACGGCACCGTTGCAGTGCTGCAGGCGTTTCCATCCCGGGCTGCGCGTGTATGCTGGCCTACTCGCCCACCAACCAAGGCAAGCTGGAGCGCCACGCCGAAGACGTGCGCAGATACATCACGCCCGGGGCCAAGATGGACAGCCAGGAAACAGCGGCCGCGCTACGACAACACCCGCTCGGCCTCCACAATGGCCGTTATGACGACGCCCTGGAAAGATGGCAACGAACCAGAGGTGGACTGGGGACGGACCCACGCCACGCCTACCTGGTCCATAGGACAAGGCGAAGACCAGCTTCATCGTGGCAGCGGAAGTTATAGTCCGGAAGTGAGAACTTTGCAAAAAGTGCTTGACTTCTAGAGCTACCACAATGTCTTGTCCGTCCGTACAGATATATCCTCTGGCCTTCCACGACCTGGGGTGCCTTGAGTGACTTGTGGCATGAGGGTGCTTTTCTCCGTACAATGTGCGAAAAAAAGACAGGGTCCACAGAGCGTGGCTGATAATAAAAATTTGCAGTTACGCGCACAGCTCAAGTTTTGTCTGAATTCACGCGCTCTGGTAGAGCCGGTTTCAGGCTCCTATTTACTGTAGAGTAAATGTATTCGTCTGCAAGAGGAGCCCCAGAACCTTCCTGCATTCTTCCTTCTCGTGCAATCTTTCGCCTGCAGTACATTCATTAAGCAGAATTAAGAGTGATTATCTACAATTCACTCGAGAAGCCCAGAATGTGCTCATTAGTGTGAAGGCTGGTCATTTCTCCGCTTCCTCTACGGACACTTGAGTCGGCCTCTAACTAGGTGCTGGAGGCAAGGAGTATCCGTCAAGTCGTATTCGAATAATTTAGCGGATGTTTGAGGCTTAACGTTTAACATGATTCTGAAGTAAATTAACCGGGAACTTAAATGTCCGCCACGGATGCACAAAAGCAGCAGTGCATCGCTCATAAGTCGGCCCATTTGTCCTTTTTATTCTTCATTCGGAAAAAAACGCATATATGGCATTATCGCGAGGGGAAAAAAAGTTTTATAAAACAAATGCGCAGTGTTTCGTCTCACAAGATCACTTACATTCCTTGGCGGTTCGTACAAAAAAAAGAATGCTAAAAAATGTATACGTTCGCACTTTGTAAGCGGGTATACCCCGACAGTAAAGAAGGAATCGCGAGGCACCTGCGCGTGACTCCGCGTAATCCCTTACCGTAGTCTTGGCTGCGCATGCCCTCAACACTTGAACAGTGGGCTTCTAAAGCAATTTAAGCCTGTAGGATCAGCAGCCGGAGAGGGGAGAAAGATAAAATTTTGACGCCACGAAATGCGGTGAAGACGCCATCATTATGAAGACGAGAGCGTTAATATTACGATTATATGAACAATATCTCGATGAATGGCAACCTCAGAGGGCTTGCACAAGCGGCTCTACTTGTCAAGCTCGTCAAGACCTCTACTGAGCAATAAAAGTTTTTCATTCGTGATGAAGTCCAGTCCCTGCTGGTAAACAGCTAAAGCTCCAAAGAAAGGTTTATCGTAAAGGAGAAAGACGACTCCAAGGCAGGGGAAGCAAGTCGCAGTCCTGTGAGTGATACAAAGGGCGACCGAAGTTGTGATAAACGAGACTTCAGCGATAGAAAAAAAAGCACCAGTGTTTTGCGTATGATGGCGTAATCACCGCCAGATTATCGTTGCATACATGCGTTTAATTATTTGAGGCCTGGTTTCCCTCATGATGCACCGAAGTAGTACCAAAAATTATTTCCGGTTTCTCTCTGCATCGATGGATTTAAAAAAAAAAGCCTTGATTGAAGCCATATTTCTTGGCTTTTCTTCTTGTAAAACCTGGCATGACCGTCAGGACATTCTAGCAGTATTTCCAGTAATTACAGTTAAAATCATTTTCTGATTTGAAAACAGTGGAAACGTTCAGTCTATCACCTGTCTAACTTATCGCCAAGAGCTTTACTGAGCGTAAATTGCCCATCAGGACGAGCCTACACAACATTACCGTCGGCCTCGCGTAGTTCATAGGTAAATGGTATGAGAAAAATGCAGTCAACGTTCCGAACGGTTCAATAAAGGTGCTTTTGAATTTACGAGACTCCTCGCATCCTGACAGCTATTTTGGGACAAGTCTGGCATTCACAGCAATACTATACTGTTAACGCATCACATACTGGCCCTCAACGACCTCACTAGAGAGACCAATACCATGCCAGTCTTTGTCCACTCCGGGCAGATTATTTACATGGGTACATACGTATTAAGCTCCAACGACACGATTACGGCACGTGTTTTTGTCATTATTGAGCCCGTAAGTTCACAGCGTATTCGCCTATTGCTGTGTAGACAGCACGCCCGACTGGGACCATTAATGGCCCATAGTAAAATAGAAAGTGTGGAAATACAACAATGATGCAAAAGGACAAATGCAGAAAGAAACGGAATGTATAAAGAGAGGAATCAAAAGGAATACACATATGTGCAGCGCACGTCGCTTGCAGTTCTGAGCCTGGCGCTCACTTGAGCACCGCGAAGTGTCAGGGGGTACGTGCGTTTCGTCTCCGCTCTTGCTATCATAAGCCCGCTCGTCAGAAACTCACTTGACTAAACAGTTTTTCCAGAAAAATGTATTTTCAATTATTTATTTTGTAATACCGGAACAGCTTTAACTGAGCCACAGAGTATCAACGTTGACAACAATGTAGCCCTCATCTTCTCATGGACGAAAGAAGAAGGAGGTGGAGGACGCAGCGCCTGCGGGTGCCACCACTCACCCTCTACGAACCTAGGGGAAGACAAGGTTCGAAGTGTCTTGTCCTTTCTGAATGAAAAGAGTTTGCGCCTTATGCAGGCTGACAAGGCAGTAGTTTTATAGGATGGCATCAAAACTGTGTCTAAAAAAACTTTTAATGGTGAAGACCACACCGCTTTCTTCCTCGTCGTCGTCGTTCTACTTGACGCGTTCGTCGCTCTTCCTGAAGCCGCCATTATCCAGCGATTAGAATGGCGCTAAGGAGCCGCTCTCGCAGTCGAAAGGCCGTACGTCAGAAACTCACTTCAACAAAACTTTTTAAACAACAAGGGGCTTCCAACCTATTGATCTCATGGTTTCTGGCCATTTACCCTCGTCTACTGGCGAGCATCGTCACGTTGCACACAATATCGGCCTCATCTTCTCAAGACCGAAAGAAGTAACGAACGAGGAGAAAGAAGAAGAAGAAGAAGAATCTGCGGTGATGGCGGCTGCTGCTTCCACGCAGCTCCCGTTCAGGGCGTCGCTGCCGCCCGGTGGAACGTCCTGGCTCGAAGCACCACGCGAGGAGGCAGCTTGGACACCGAGCTGCAGACGCAGGTCGACCGCCGTGTGCTTCTCATCAACCGCGCGGGACTTTACGGGACCGTTGCAGTGCTGCAGGCGTTTGCATCCCGGGCTGCGCGTGTATGCTGGCCTACTCGCCCACCAACCAAGGCAAGCTGGAGTGCCACGCCGAAGACGTGCGCAAATACATCACGCCCGTGGCCAAGATGGACAGCCAGGAAACAGTGGCAGCGCTACGAAAACACCGCTCGGCCTCCACAATGGCCGAAATGACGACAAGATGGCAACGAACCAGAGGTGGACTGGGGACGGAAACAACGCCTGCCTGGTCCATAGGACAAGGCGAAGACCAGCTTCATCGTGGCAGCGGACGTTAGTCCGGAAGTGAGAACTTTGCAAAAAGTGCTTGACTTCTAGCAGCTACCACATCGTCTTGTCCGTCCGTAGACATCTACCCTCTGGCCTTCCACGATCTGCGGTGCCTTGAGTGACTTGTGGCATGAAGGTGCTTCTCTCCGTACAATGTGCGAAAAAAAGACAGGGCCCACAGAGCGTGGCTGATAATAAAATCTTGCAGTTACGGGCACAGCTCAAGTTTTGTTTGATTTCACGCGCTCTGGTAGAGCCGGTTTCAGGCTCCTATGTAGTGTAGAGTAAATGTATACGCCTGGAATAGGAGCCCAAGATCCTTCCTGTATAGTTCCTTCTCGTGCAAAGTCGCACCGCAGTACAGTTATTAAACAGAATAAACAGTCATTATCTACAATTCGCTCGAGGAGCGCAGAATGTGCTCATTAGGATGAAGGCTGGTCATTTCTGCCCTACCTCTACGGACACTTGAATCTGCCTCTAGTTACGGGCTGGAGGCAAGGAGTTTCCGTAAAGTGGTATCGGAATAATTTAGCGGAAATTTTAGGCTTAACTTTCGACGCAGTTGTGAAGTAACTTAACCAGGATCATAAATGTCAGCAACGGGTGCACAAAAGCAGAAGTCCAACACTCATAACACGGCCCATTTCTTCCTTTTATTCGTTATTCGGAGATAACCCGCATATATGGCATTATTCTGAGGGCTAAAAGGTTTTATAAAACAAATGAGCAGTGATTCGTCCCACCGCATCACTTCCTTTCCTTGATGGTTCGTACAAATAAAGAATGCTGCAAAATATTTGTCCTCGAGCTATATGGAGACACTTTGTAAGTGTTTCGCTGCATCCGCGTGGCCCACCCGACAACACCGAGGATAGAGCAAAGCACCTGTGCGTGACCCCGCGTAATCCCCGTCCCCGTAGCTTCCCCTATACATTAGTATAGTGGTATTCTAGGATATTTTACCCTATAGGACCAGCAGCCGGAGAGGAGAGAAAGATAAAATTTTTGACTCTACAAAATGCGGTGAAGGCATCATCAGCATGAAATACGAGAGCGTCCTTATTTATGAATATAATGTAAATATCTTGGTGACAGGCAGCCTCAGGGACCCCGGACAAGCGGCTCTACCAATTAAACTCGCCAAGACGTGCGTGCCGTCGCTGCTTCGGCCCATGGTGATATCACTTACGTTGCGTGCGACCAAGTCCGCGTTTGCTTCGCTGGCATCTTTCGAGGGTGGTGTCATTACGGCCTTCGCGGTAACCGAGCGGGTGTTGTCTTGGCACCTCCGCAGCTCCCCTGCTGGTCGGCGACCTTGTTCAGGGATGCTATGTAGCTGCGAGCGTCGTCGGTGTTCAGGTGCAGCTTGACTTCGTCAGTGGGCGAGTAGGTCAGCATACGCGTGCACAACAGCCGAGGATGGAAACGCCCAGCCCGGCGATGATCACGTAAAGCTCTCGAGGGGTATTTGAGCATCGCCGGAAGGCACACCAGCATCTGCAGCTCGGCGTCTGAGCTGCCTCCCGCCGCGATTCCGCCGGGCCTGGGTCGGCCGCCTTGTGAGGATGACGCGGTGTTTGACAGGGGTAGTGGCACCCGCAACCGCTGCCAGCCCGCTGGCCCCCTTCCAACCTGTGCTTTCATTGCGACGGCACGGTTTCGTACGTACACTTTAATGAGAGAATTTGGCGCATCAGCGCTTACTTCCTTGGACGATTTTCAGCACCTCCTGTTCCCTATTGAGGAGTAAAGCTTGAAGTTTACTCCACTTGACTACGTTGCCGTGTGCCGCAACTAAATTTTTACCTCTACAGGTCTCGTCTTGCGATCTTCCCATTGTGTCCGTATTATGCTGAGCCGGACACAGTAGAACACTTTCTTCTCTGCTGTCGCCCCTACTCATCGCTAAGGAGGAGACTGTTAGAAGTTCACTTAGAGAATCTCAGCTTGCGTCTGTCTTCTGCGATTGTTCTATCTCTTGGCGCTTCTATGCTTGGACATACCAATGGGAATGTTTGTTTTGCCTTTCAAAATTTTCTTCTAGAAACAAAACGCCTACTATCATAGCTTCTGTACAGCGCTTCCACCCTTTATTTGGGTATTTCCTTCTTGCTATGCATACAGGCTTTTTTTTTCTCCTCCTTTCTTGTTCTCACTCCCTTGCATAAATTTAAGCCTGTTAGACCCCCTAACCACCCTCAGTCACCTCTATCACGTAGTCTGAGCTGCCCAATTTTTTAGGTCGTCCCATGTTTGCCGGCAATTTCAATACAAGTAGTCACCGCCTGGTTATGACCGATCCCCCTTGTGGGTATGTGCCATTTTGCGAGGCAAACAACAACCGGCGCTGCCATCATAGACGCTCATTCTTCTCCTTCTTCGTCTTTCGTTCTTGAGCAGAGTAGCACAATATTGTTGTCAACGTGCATGTTCTCGGGATGATCTAAAGCTTTCTGCTCTGTTATTACGGGAATAAATCTCTGAAGATACTTTTTTTTTTCGAAAGCAGTTCAGTCAAATTAGCTTTTGACGAGCGAGCTTATGACAGCAACAGCGGCGACAAAGAGAGAGAGAGGTTTATTGACTTGAAAGGCAGAGAGGTTGGCCTGAAAGATATCTGGCCTGCTACTCTGCACTGGGGAACGGGAAGAGGAGAAAAAAGAGGGTCACGATGGGGGGTGATGATGATGGGAGGAGGCAGAATAAAAAATACATAAAAAATGCACACTTTCTAACATCACAAACGCGAGGCAAGGTCCGTGTCGCTTAAAAAGCGTGAGAGCGCTCGGGTTGCCTGTACAGTTTTCAAACTATCTGGCCAAGCGCCGAGGATCAAATCCTCCGAGAGGGACCTTGTGTCCATAGACCTCAAAACAGATGCAAGCAGAAGTCTTTCACGTGTATATGCTGGACACACGACTAATAACATGTTCTATAGTCTCTTGCACGCCACGTGTGGTACAATCCGGGGAGTCCGCTTTTCCTATTAAGCGCTAAGTATTTGCGGGTAAGGCGACGTTTAAACGTAATCTATGGATTACGCATGCAATAGGGGGTGGTATTCCGCGAGGAACAGAAAAGGTCATCGCCGGATCTAGTCTTTTAAGGCGTATGTGTCGAGTGTCTGGTAGGGCCCAGTACCTAGCCGTCGCACACCTCATTGATTCCGAAAGGAGACAAGTGGTGTTCGGTCTAGAGAACGGCACAGCTGTACGCAGGCCACTGCTCAAGGCGCTCCTTGCTTCAGCGTCGGCGGTCTCATTTCCATCGAGTCCGCAGTGTCCAGGGATCCACTGAAACACTATACGGTGAACTTTTTCCTGAGCAAATGACAGGAGTCTAATGATATAAAGAGCCAGAGCTTGGCAGGCGGTGTGGCGTAAGAAGCGTCCCGAAATTTGTAGCACAGGTTTATAGTCAGTGAAAATGCACCCCTCCTGAGGTGGCTGAGCATGGTGGCTTCACATGATAGCAAAACGAGACTCCTCTAGCCGAGCCCAGACTGGTGCGACGGCATTTTAGAAACCCGGCACCTCGAAGAAAAGGAGTGGCGGCAAGGCACTCGAAAAAGGTCATTTGATTCTCTTGTACGAAAAATGGGGAGTATTTGAGAGAGATACATATCACACCTTGTGCAAAGCATACGATTTAGTAACGGAACACGTAACAAGCCTCATAATCCAAAGTTCGCCATTTCATCCTCGGCGAAATTTGCTGTTGATGATTTAACTGCGTAATGGTGCCAAATTTGTAGACAGAGTTAATAAAGAGTCGTTTATTTCAGTGAAAAAATGAAGCTTAGCTCCGAGAGCAAGAGAGAGAAGTGCCCAAACAATTCCCAATTGGCTACGCAGCGTATGGTTAGGGGCATAAAGGAGCCAAAAAGAAGAGAGAAAGTTGAGTTCGCCGCGGCAGTGTCACGTGTTCTATGCCATTGGGCCTTCGGAGTCGATATAAACGAACAACGTCCACAATATTTAAATAGAAATTCATCAGCGTTCGGCAGCAAGGAAACCTAGCTGCAGCGACAAAAGAAGCCAGAAACGTTCGTTCTTTTTGTTGTTGTTGTAGTCGTTGTCCTCGGAAGATTTAATGCCACGTACACACTGCGGGGGCTCAAGGCACAGGCGGCAACTGACAGATGCTCAAAAAGGCTTTTAAAATTTTAAAAACTAATAATATAGGAAGGCAGACCGGGTGATTAGAGTTAACAGGAAACAGGAAGCCGTGAGACTGGTGACCAAAAATTGGAATGGGGCTAAATGTGCAGTGTTTAGGATGTTTTGATTAAAGATGAATTTTTAACATTGGTAGCCAGAAGATTGAATTCAGAAAAAAATATGGGATGGCAGCCAGTGCGTGTTTAAAAGGAAACTCTGAACGGTGAAGAGGACATCGCTTTCTTCCCCGTCATCGTGGTTCCACATGACGCGTTCGTCCGTCTGCATGAAGCCGCCAATATCCAGCGCTTAGTATGGTGCTATGGCGCCTCGCTTCGCAGTCGAAAAGCCGTACTTCCGAAACTCACTTCAACAAACCTTTTTAAACAACAAGGGGCTTTCAACTTATTGGTCTCCTGGTTTCTGACCATTTACTCTCGACTGTACCCGAGCATCGTCACGTTGCACACAATATCGACCTCATCTCTCAAGATCGAAAGAAGCAACGAACGAAGAGAAAGAAGAAGAAGAAGAAGAAGAAGAAGAAGAAGAAGAAGAAGAAGAAGAAGAAGAAGAAGAAGAAGAACGAAGAAGAAGAAGAAGAAGAAGAAGAAGAAGAAGAAGAAGAAGAAGAAGAAGAAGAAGAAGAAGAAGACGAAGAAGAAGAAGAAGAAGAAGAAGAAGAAGAAGGATCTGCGGCGATGGCGGCTGCTGCTTCCACGCTGCTCCCGTTCCGGGCGTCGCTGCCGCCCGGGGGAACGTCCTGGCTCGACGGCACCACGCGAGGAGGCAGCGCGGACACCGAGCTGCAGACGCAGGTCGACCGCCGGGCGCTTCTCATCAACCGCGCGGGACTTTACGGGACCGTTGCAGTGCTGCAGGCGTTTCCATCCCGGGCTGCGCGTGTATGCTGGCCTACTCGCCCACCAACCAAGGCAAGCTGGAGCACAACGCCGAAGACGTGCGCAGATACATCACGCCCGGGGCCAAGGGGGACAGCCAGGAGAGGAACAGCGGCGACGCTACGACAACACCCGCTCGGCCTCCACAATGGCCGCATTGACGACGCCCTGAAAGATGGCAACGAACCAGAGGTGGACTGGGGACGGAAGCCACGCCTACCTGGGCCATAGGACAAGGCGAAGACCAGCTTCATCGTGGCAGCGGAGTTAGTCCGGAAGTGAGAACTCTGCAAACAGTGCTTGACTTCTACAGCTACCACATCGTCTTGTCCATCCGTCTGGCCTTCCACGATCTGGGGTGCCTCGAGTGACTTCTGGCATGAGGGTGCTTCTCTCCGTACAATGTGCGAAAAAAAGACAGGGCCCACAGAGCGTGGCTGATAATAAAAATCTTGCAGTTACGCGCACAGCTCGTTTTGTCTGAATTCACGCGCTCTGGTAGAGCCGGTTTCAGGCTCCTATGTACTGTAGAGTAAATGTATACGTCTGGAAGAGGAGCCCCAGAGCTTCCTGTATCGTTCCTTCTCGTGCAATGTTGGCCTGCAGTACAATCATTAAACAGAATTAACAGTCATTATCTACAAATCATTCGAGGAGCGCAGAATGTGCTCATTAGTGTGAAGGCAGGTCATTTCTTCGCTACCTCTACGGACACTTGAATCTGCCTCTAATTAGGGGCTGGAGGCAAGGAGTATCCGTAAAGTGGTATTAGAATAATTTAGCGGAAATTTTAGGCTTAACTTTCGACACAATTGTGAAGTAAATTAACCGGGATCTTAAATGTCAGGAACGGATGCACAAAAGCAGAAGTCCAACCCTCATAACAGCGGCCCATTTCTCTCTTTTATTCGTTATTCGGAGAGAACCCGCATATATGGCATTATTCTGAGGGATAAAAGGTTTTATAAAACAAATGAGCAGTGATTCGTCCCACCGCATCACTTCCTTTCCTTGATGGTTCGTACAAATAAAGAATGCTGCAAAATATTTGTCCTCGAGCTATATGGTGACACTTTGTAAGCGTTTCGCTGCATCCGCGTGGCCCACCCGACAACACCGAGGTAGAGCAAAGCACCTGTGCGTGACACCGCGTAATCCCCTTCCCCGTAGCTTCCCCTCTACATTAGAATAGTGGGCTTCTAGGATATCTTACCCTATAGGACCAGCAGCCGGAGAGGAGGAAAGATAAAATCTTTGACGCTACAGAATGCGGGGAAGGCATCATCAGCATGAAATACGAGAGCGTCTTATTTATGAATATAATGTAAATATCTTGGTGACAGGCAGTCTCAGGGACCCCGGACAAGCGGCTCTACCAATTAAACTCGCCAAGACGTGCGTGCCGTCGCTGCTTCGGCCCATGGTGATATCACTTACCGTCGCGTGCGACCTAGTCCGCGTTTGCTTCGCTGGCATCTTTCGAGGGTGGTGTGGTTACGGCCTTCGCGGTAACCGAGCGGGTGTTGTCTTGGCACCACCGCAGCTCCCCTGCTGGTCGGCGACCTTGTTCAGGGATGCTATGTAGCTGCGAGCGTCGTCGGTGTTCAGCTCCAGGTAGCCTTGGCCAGTTGGCGAGTAGGTCAGCATACGCGTGCACAACAGCCGAGGATGGAAACGCCCAGCCCGGCGATGATCACGTAAAGTCTCTCGGGGGTAGTTGGGCATCGCCCGAAGGCACACCAGCATCTGCAGCTCGGCGTCTGAGCTGCCTCCCGCCGTGATTCCGCCAGGCCTGGGTCGGCCGCCTTGTGAGGATGACGCGGTGTTTGACAGTGGTAGTGGCACCCGCAACCGCTGCCAGCCCGCTGACCCCCTTCCAACCTGTGCTTTCATTACGACGGCACGGTTTCGTACGTACAGCTTTAATGAGAGAATTTGGTGCATCAGCGCTTACTTCCTTGGACGATTTTCAGCACCTCCTGTTCCCTATTAGGAGTAAAGCTTGAAGTTTACTTCACTTGACTACGTTGCCGTGTGCCGCAACTAAATTTTTACCTCTGCAGGTCTGGTCTTGCGATCTCCCCATTGTGTCCGTATTGTGCTGAGCCGGAAACAGTAGAGCACTTTCTTCTCTGTTGTCGTCGCTACTCATCGCTAAGGAGGAGACTGTTAGAAGTTCACTTACAGAGTCTCAGTTTGCAGTCTGTCTTCTGCGATTGTTCTGTCTCTTGGCGCTACTATGCTTGGACATACTAGATGGCTAATGTTTGCTTCTGATGTTCAAAATTCTCTCTAGAAACAAAACGCCTACCATCATAGGCTTCTGTACAGCCCTTCCACCCTTTATTGGGGTATTTCGTTTTTGCTATTCATACAGGCTTTTTTTTCACCTTCTGTATTGTACTCACTACTCTTGCATAAATTTAAGCTTGTTAGACCCGCTAACCACCCTCAACCACCTCTATCACGTAATCTGAGTTGCCCAATTCTTTAGGTCATCCCATGTTTGCCTCATGCAATTCGCAATACAAGTAGTCACCATCTGGTTATGACCGATCCCCCTTGAGGGTATGTGCCATTTTGCGAGGCAAACAACAACCGGCGATGCCATCATCGACGTTCATTCTTCTCCTTCTCCGTCTTTCGTTCTTGAGCAGAGGAGCACAATATTGTTGTGAACGTGCATGGTCTCGGTATGATCTAAACCTTTCCGCTCTGTTATTACGCAATAAATCACTGAAGATAATTTTTTTTCGAAAGCAGTTCAGTCATATCTGGCCTGCTACTTTGCACAGGGGAACGGGAAGAGGAGAAAAAAGAGGGGCACAACGGGGGGTGATGATGATGGGAGGAGGCAGATGAAAAAATACATTAAAAATGCACACTTTCTAACATCACAAACGCGAGGCAAGTTCCGTGTCGCTTAAAAAGCGTGAGAGCGCTCGCGTTGTCTGTACAGTTTTCAAAATATCTGGCCTAGCGCCGAGAATCAAATCCTCCGAGAGGGGCCTTGTGTCCGTTTCCTTGGCGTCATTATTGACTCCCGTCTACAGTGGCGAAAAGCTGTAGGCGCGATTGTTTCATCTATATGTTCTCGTCTCAATGTGATCCGCTGAATTGCACTTGAGCAATGGGGAAACCACCCTTCTTCAATGGTCAAACTTTATGAAGCGCTGGTGGTCAGCCGGATAATGTATCAATTACCTTTAATTTCCCCCTCGGCGTCACAACTTGAGCGTCTCGAAGTTGTCCACAGAAAGGGCCTAATAAGAGCCATTGGGGTTCCCCAGGCGGCTGCGAATAAGGCAGTACTTCATGAGTCTCTATCGAAACCTCTTAGTCTTATCGCTTCTCAGAGACTATTAATGCATCTTGACCGCTTAGGAGAGACGGTAGCTGGGCGATCCCTTCTCCAGCGGCTCTGCAAGAGATATGAGTCGAAGGCTTACTTGGCACTCAATACTCTTAGTTCTTTAGCCATTAATGTCCGAACGCAAAGGAAACGGTTGAAACCCCCCTGGTCTTTTCCGACCCTCGACTGTAAGGTCACAATTCTCCATGTGAGCGCAAAGCTCAGCTCTCCTTTGGCAGCAACGCGTTCGCTTGTACTGGAATACTTGGAAACAGAGTATGCCTGCCATCTTCAAATTTTCACGGATGGTTCTGTGGACAAGGTCAAACAAGCTAGCGCAGCGGCTTTTTACATTCCTTCTTTGGACTGTAAGTGGTCCGTACGCTGTACTGCTGTTGTATCCTCCACAACGGCTGAAAGTGTTGCTATTGAGGTGGCTTTACGGAAGTTAGGGTCTTGTCCGGCTCAACCTGTTGTCATCCTAACTGATTCAAAATCTGCCCTTCAGAGGTTAGAGCGCGGATTTCCTACTGACGCCTTGTCTCTAAGCTCTCTGCGCTTGGTGCAGAATCTGCACAGCAGAGGCGTTACTCTACATTTCCAGTGGGTGCCCTCTCACATAGGAGTCAACGGTAATGAGGTGGCAGACAGTCTCGCCCATAAAGTTCTCTCAAGGATTCCATCAAAAAAAGTACCTCAAGATGGGAAAAGTCTCTGCAGGAAAACGGTGCTCGATCACTTCAGTACCCTGTGGAGCGCGTCCCACAAGCCATGTGTGACCAAGGGACTGAGAAGATCTCAGGCGACCCTTCTACTTCGAATTCGCACGGCCTCTGCTCGCACTCCTGCATGGATGCATAAGACCGGCATACCATCGTCTCCGCTCTGCTCATTATGTGCTGTGTGCGGGGATATCTAACATTATATTATGTACTGCCCAGAGTACAACGCGGAAAGGCTTGTGATGTTCGCTTCCTTCAAGAAGACAGGAACCCGTCACAGCACAGTGCAGGACATTGTCTACCCGAGTGGAAACCAGACATGCAGAAGGGAGGCTGCAAGCCTTCTTTTAACATTTCTGCAGAACACGGATCTTGTTTTTAAATGGTGACAGCAGGAACGGACTATGGCCTACTGTGATTGAATGTGTGCGTAGATGTCTTCCGGAGTGGACTACTTTTATACTGTGAGTGAATGTGGGTATGGAGTGTGGCACTACAATGGCCTATGTTGTACTGTGACTGAATATGTGCATAGATGGTGACTTCTGGAGTGGACTGTGATGTGAACTGTGTGGATTTATTGTGTGCATAGATGGTGACTGTGGGAGAGAATGTGTGCTATTATAAGAGAATGTGCGCTTGGCGGGGTAGATGCGGCATTGTTATTATCGAAGGGACGCTCCGGTGGAGCAATTGCCGGCAGATAAAGCAAGGCTAACCCCACCTGTAGCATTCAACACCTCCACCTCAACCTCAACCTCAACCTGTGTCCATGGACCTCAAAACAGATGCAAGCAGAAGTCTTTCACGTGTATATGCTTGACACACCACTAAAACATGTTCTATAGTCTCTTGCACGCCACGTGTGGTACAATCCGGGGAGTCCGCTTGTCCTATTAAGTGCAAGTATTTGCGCGTGAAGGCGACGTTCAAACGTAATCTATGGATTACGCATGCAATAGGGCGTGGTATTCCGCGATGAACAGAAAAGGTCATCTCCGGAAAGGGTCATGTGTCGAGTGTCTGGTAGGGCCCACTACCTAGCCGTCGCACACCTCATTGATTCCGAAAGGAGACAAGTGGTTCCCGGTCTAGAGAACGGCACAGCTGTACGCAGGCCACTGCTCAAGGCGCTCCTTGCCTCAGCGTCGGCGGTCTCATTTCCATCGAGTCCGCAGTGTCCGGGGATCCACTGAAACACTATACGGTGACCTTTTTCCTGACCAAATGACAGGAGTCTAATGATATCAAGAGCCAGAGCTTGGTAAGCGGTGTGGCGTAGGAAGCGTCCCAAAATTTGTAGCGCAGGATTATAGTCAGTGAAAATGCACCCCTCCTGAGTTGGCTGAGGTGGCTGAGCATGGTGGCTTCACCTCATAGCAAAACGAGACTCCTCTAGCCGAGCCCGGTCTGGTGCGACGGCATTTTAGAAACCCGGCACCTCGAAGAAAAGGAGTGGCGGCAAGCCACTCGAAAAAGGTCATTTGATTCTCTTGTACAAAAAATGGGGAGTATTTGAGAGAGGTATCACACCTTGTGCAAAACGTACGATTTAGCAACGGAACACGTAACAAGCCTCATAATCCAAAGTTCCCCATTTCATCCTCGGCGAAATTTGCTGTTGATTATTTAACTGCGTAATGGTGCGAAATTTGTAGACAAAGTTAATAAAGAGTCGTTTATTTCAGTGAAAAAATGAAGCTTAGCTCCGAGAGCAAGAGAGATAAGTGCCCAGACAATGCATAATTGGCCACGCAGCGTATGGGTAGGGGCATAAAGGAGCCATAAATACGAGACAAAGTTGAGTTCGCCGTGGCAGTGTCACGTGTTTTATGTTATTGAGCCTTCAGAGTCGATATAAACGAACAACGTAAAAAATATCTAAAAATACATTCATGCCGTTCGGCACAAGGAAACCTAGCTGCATCGACAAAAGGAGCCAGAAACTTTGTTATTCTTTTTGTTCTTGTTGCTGTCTTTGTCCTCGGAAATTTAATGCCACGTACAGACTGCGGGGGACTGGCCAAGGCACAGGCGGCAACTAACAGATGCTCAAAAACGTTTTTAAACATTTAAAAATAATAATATAGGTAGGCAGACCGGGTGAGTTAACAGGAAACAGGAAGCCGTGAGACTGGTGACTAAAAATTGGAATGGGGCTAAATGTGCAGTGTTTAGGATGTTTTGATTAAAAATGAATTTTGAACATTGCTAGCCAGAAGACTGAATTAAAAAAAATGTCGGATGACAGCCAGTGCGTGCCTAAAAGGAAACTCTGAATGGTGAAGAGCACATCGCTTTCTTCCTCGTCGTCGTGGTTCTACATGACGCATTCGACCGTCTGCATCAAGTCGCCAATATCCAGTGCTTAGTATGGTGCTATGGCGCCTCGCTCGCATTCGAAAGGCCATACGTCTGAAACTCACTTCAACAAACCTTCTTAAACAACAATGGGCTTTCAACTTATTGATCTCCTGGTTATTGACCATTTACCCCCGACTGCTGGCGAGCATCGTCACGTTGCACACAATATCGACCTCATCTTCTCAAGACCGAAAGAATCAACGAAAGAACAGAAAGAAGAAGAAGCATCTGCGGTGATGGCGGCTGCTGCTTCCACCGCAGCTCCCGTTCTGGGCGTCGCTGCCGCCCGGTGGACCGTCCTGGCTCGGCAGCACCACGCGAGGAGGCAGCTTGGACACCGAGCTGCAGACTTTGGCCGACCGCCGTGCGCTCCTCATCAACCGCGCGGGACTTAACGGGACCGTTGCAGTGCTGCAGGCATTTCCATCCCGCGCTGCGGGTGTATGCTGGCCTACTCGCCCACCAACCAAGCCAAGATGGAGCGCAACGCCGAAGACGTGCGCAGATACATCACGCCCGGGGCCAAGGGGGACAGCCAGGAGAGGAACAGCGGCGACGCTACGACAACACCCGCTCGGCCTCCACAATGACCGCATTGACGACGCCCTGGAAAGTAGTCAACGAATCAGAGGTGGACAGGGGACGGAAGCCACCCCTACCTGGACCATAGAACAAGGCGAAAACCAGCTTCACCGTGGCAGCGGAAGTGGCAGTCCGGAAGTGAAAACTGTAAAAAGTGCTGGACTTCTAGAGCTACGACACCTACTTGTCTTTCGGTGGAGATCTACCCTCCGCCCTTCCACGATCTGCTGTGCCTTGAGTGACTTGTGGAATGAGGGTGCTTCTCTCCGTACAATGTGCGAAAAAAAGACAGGGCCCACAGAGCGTGGCTGCTAAATAAAACTTGCAGTTAAGCGCACAGCTCCAGTTTTCTTTGAATTCACGCGCTCTGGTAGAGCCGGTTTCATGCTCCTATGTACTGTAGAGTAAATGTACACGTCTGGAAGAGGAACCCCAGAGCCTTCCTTTGTCGTTCCTTCTCGTGGAATGTTGGTCCTGCAGCACAATCATTAAACGGAGTTAACTGCCATTATTTACATTTCTTTCGAGGAGCGCAGAATGTGCTCATTACTGTGAAGGCTGGTCATTTCTGCTCTTTCTCTACGGTCACCTGAATCTGCCTCTAATTAGGTGCTGGAAGGAAGGAGTAATCGCAATGTGGTATTGGAATAATTTTGCATAAATTTTAGGCTTAACTTTCGACACAATTGTGAAGTAAATTAACCCTGATCTTAAATGTCACCAACGAATGCACAAAACCACAAGTCCAAACCTCGTAACAAGGCCCATTTCTCCCTTTTATTCGTTATTCGCAGAGAACCCGCATATATGGCATTATTCCGAGGGATAAAAGGTTTTATGAAACAAATGAGCAGTGATTCGTCCCACCGCATCCCTTCCTTTCCATGATGGTTCGTACAAATAAAAATACTGCAAAATTTCTACATGACGCGTTCGTCCGTCTGCTTGAAGCCGCCAATCTCCAGCGCTTAGTAAGCCGTTAAGACGTCGCTCTCGCAGTCGAGAGGCCGTATGTCCGAAACTCACTTTAACGAAACTTTTTAAACAGCTGGGGGCTTTCACCTTATTGGTCTCCTGGTTATTGACCATTTACTCTCGACTGCTGGCGAGCATCGGCACGTTACAAACACAATATCGACCTGATATTCTCAAGACCGAAAGAAGCCACGAACGAAGAGAATGAAGAAGAAGAAGAATCTGCGGTGATGGCGGCTGCTGCTTCCACCGCAGCTCCCGTTCAGGGCGTCGCTGCCGCCCGGTGGAACGTCCTGGCTAGGAAGCACCGCGCGAGGAGACAGCTTGGACACCGAGCTGCAGACGCCGGTCGACCGCCGGGTGCTTCTCATCAACCGCGCCGGCCTTTACGGGACCGTTGCAGTGCTGCAGACGTTTCCATCCCGGGCTGCGCGTGTATGCTGGCCTACTCGCCCACCAATCAATGCAAGCTGGAGCGCTACGCCGAAGACAAGCGCAGGTACATCACGCCCGCGGCCAAGATGTACAGCCAGGAAACAACGGCCGCGCTACGTGAACACCCGCTCGGCCTCCACAATGGCCGTTATGACGATGCCCTGTAAAGAAGGCAACGAACCAGAGGTGGACTGGGGACGGAAACCACGCCTACCTGGGCCGTATGACAAGACCACCTTCATCGTGGCAGCGGAATCTAAAGTCCGGAAGTGAGAACTTCGCATAAAGTGCTTGACTTCTACAGCTGCCACATCGTCTTGTCCGTCCGTCTGGTCTTCCACGCACTGGGGTGCCTCGAGTGACTTGTGGCATGAGGATGTTTCTCTCCGTACAATGTGCAAAAAAAAGACAGGGCCCACAGTGCGTGGCTCATAATAAAAACTAGCAGTTACGCGCACAGCTCAACTTTTGTCTGAATTCTCGCGCTCTGGTAGAGCCGGTTTAAGGTTCCTATGTACTGTAGAATAAATGTATACGTCTGGAAGAGGAGCCCCTGAACCTTCCTGTATCGTTCCTTTTCGTGCAACTTTGGCCCTGCAGTACAATCATTAAACAGAATTAACAGTAATTATATGCAATGCACTCGAGGAGCGCAGAATGTGCTCGTTTGTATGAAGGCAGGTCATTTCTTCGCTACCTCTACGGACACCTGAATCTGCCTCTAATTAGGTGCTGCAGGCAAAGAGCATTCGTAAAGTGGTATTAGAATAATTTACTGAAATTTTAGGCTTAACTTTCGACACAATTGTGAAGTAAATTAACCGTAATCTTATATGTCAGGAACGGATGCACAAAAGCAGAAGTCCATCGCTCATAACGCGGACCATTTCTCCCTTTTATTCGTTATTCGGACAGAACCCACATATATGGCATGATTATGAGGGATAAAAGGTTTTTATAAAACAAATTAGAAGTGATTCGCCCCACCGTATCACTTTCTTTCATTGATGGTTCGTACAAATAAAGAATGCTGCAAAGTATTTGTCCTCGAGCTATATGCTGACACTTTGTAAGCGTTTCGCTGCATCCGCGTGCCCCACCCGACCACACCGAGGATAGAGCACAGCACCTGTGCGTGACACCACGTAATCCCCTTCCCCGTAGCTTCCCCTCTACATTAGAATAGTGGGTTTCTATGATATCTTACCCTATAGGACCAGCAGCCGGAGAGGAGGGAAAGATAAAATCTTTCAAGCTACAAAATGCGGGGTAGGCATCATTAGCATGAAATACGAGAGCGTCTTATTTATGAATATAATGTAAATATCTTGGTGACAGGCAGTCTCAGGGACCCCGGACAAGCGGCTCTACCAACTAAACTCGCCAAGACGTGCGTGCCGTCGCTGCTTCGGCCCATGGTGGTATCACTTACGTTGAGTGCGACCAAGTCCGCGTTTGCTTCGCTGGCATCTTTCGAGGGTGGTGTGGTTACGGCCTTCGCGGTAACCGAGCGGGTGTTGTCTTGGCACCACCGAAGCTCCCCTGCTGGTCGGTGACCTTGTTCAGGGATGCTATGTAGCTGCGAGCGTCGTCGGTGTTCAGCTCCAGGTAGCATTGCTCAGTTGGCGAGTAGGTCAACATACGCGTGCACAACAGCCGAGGATGGAAATGCCCAGCCCGGCGATGATCACGTAAAGTCTCTCGGGGGGTAGTTGGGCATCGCCCGAAGGCACACCAGCATCTGCAGCTCGGCGTCTGGGCTGCCTCCCACCGTGATTCCGCCAGCCCTGGGTCGGCCGCCTTGTGAGGATGACGCGGTGTTTGACAGTGGTAGTGGCACCCGCAACCACTGCCAGCCCGCTGACCCCCTTCCAACCTGTGCTTTCATTACGACAGCACGGTTTATTACGTACAGTTTAATGAGAGAATTTGGTACATCAGTGATTACTTCCTTGGACGATTTTCAGCCCCTCCTGTTCCCTATTAGGAGTAAAGCTTGAAGTTTACTTCACTTGACTACGTTGCCGTGTGCCGCAACTAAATTTTTACCTCTACAGGTCTGGTCTTGCGATCTCCCCATTGTGTCCGTATTGTGCTGAGCCGGAAACAGTAGAGCACTTTCTTCTCTGTTGTCGTCGCTACTCATCGTTAAGGAGAAGACTGCTAGAAGTTCACTTAGAGAATCTCAGTTTTCGTCGGTCTTCTGCGATTGTTCTATCTCTTGGCGCTTCTATGCTTGGACATACCAATGGGAATGTTTGCTCTGGTGTTCAAAATTTTTTTCTAGAAACAAAACGCCTACCATCATAAGCTTCTGTGCTGGCCTTTAACCCTTTGTTGGGGTATTTCCTTTTTAATATTCGTACAGGCTTTTTTTTCTCCTTCTTTCTTGCACTCACTCCATTGCATAAATTTAAGCTTGTTAGACCTTCTAACCACCCTCAACCACCTCTGTCACGTAATCTGAGCTGCCCATTTTTTATGTGATCCCATGTTTGCTGCACGCAATTCACACTACAAGTAGTCACCGCCTGGTTATAACCAATCCCCCTTGTGGGTATGTGCCATTTTGCGAGGGAAACAACAACCACCGCTGCCATTTTTTGCTGTTGGAAAATTTTTGCTGTTGATAATTTAACTGCGTATTGGTGCCAAATTTGTAGACAGTTAATAAAGGGTCGTTTATTTCAGTGAAAAAATGAAGCTTTCCTCCGAGAGCAAGAGAGAAGAGCCCAGACAATTCCCGATTGGCTACGCAGCGCATGGGTAGGGGCATAAAGGAGCCAAAAAGAAAATAGAAAGTTGAGTCCGCCGCGGCAGTGTCACGTGTTCTATGCCATTGACCCTTCGGAGTCGATGTAAACGAACAGCGTCCACAATATTTAAAAAGACATTAATCACGTTCGACGCAAGGAAATCTAGCTGCAGCGACAAAAGAAGCCAGCAACTTTGCTGTTATTTTAGTTGTTGTTGTAATCGTTGTCCTCGGAGATTTAATGCCACGTTCGCACTGCGGGGGACTGCTCAAGGAACAGGCGGCAACTGTCAGATGCTCAAAAATGCTTTTGAAATTTTAAAAATAATAATATAGGAAGGCAGACCAGGTGATTACAGTTAACAAGAAACAGGAAGCCCTGAGACTAAAATTAGAATGGGGCTAAATATGCCGTGTTTAGGATGTTTTGATTAAAGATGAATTCGGAACAATGGTAGCCAGAAGATTGAATTCAGAAAAAAAATATCGGATGGCAGCCAGTGCATGTCTAAAAGGAAACTCTGAATGGTGAAGGGGACATCGCTTTCTTCCCCGTCATCGTGGTTCCACATGAGGCGTTCGTCCCTCTGCATGAAGCCGCCAATATCCAGCACTTAGTAAGCCGCTAAGGCGTCGCTCTCGCAGTCGATAGGCCGTACGTCCGAAACTCACTTTAACGAAACTTTTAAACAACAAAGCACTTCCAACTTACTTATCCTGTGGTCTCTGACCATTTAACCTCCACTGCTGGCCAGCATCGGCACGTTACAAACACAGTATCGACCTCGTCTTATCAAGACCGAAAAAAGCCACGAACGAAGAGAAAGAAGAAGAAGGAGAATCTTTTGTGATGGCGGCTGCTGCTTCCACCGCAGCTCCCGTTCAGGGCGTCGCTGCCGCCCGGGGGAACGTCCTGGCTCAACAGCCCCACGCGAGGAGGCAGCGCAGACACCGAGCTGCAGACTTTGTTCGACCGCCCTGTGCTTCTCATCAACCGCGCAGGACTTTACGGGGCCGTTGCAGTGCTGCAGGCGTTTCCATCCCGGGCTGCGCGTGTATGCTGGCCTACTCGCCCACCAACCAAGGCAAGATTAAGTGCCACGCCGAAGACGTGCGCAGATACATCACGCCCGGGGCCAAGAGGGACAGCCAGAAAAGGACCAGCGGCAGTGCTACGACAACACCCGCTCGGCATCCACAATGGCCGCATCGACGACAAGATGGGAAGGAACCAGAGGTGGACTAGGGACTGAAGCCACGCCTACCTGGGCCATAGTACAAGGCGAAGACCAGCTTCACCCTGGCAGCGGACGTTATAGTCCGGAAGTGAGAACTTTGCAAAAAGTGCTTGACTTCTAGAGCCACCACGTCTTCTCCGTCCGTAGAGATCTACCCTCTGGCCTTCCACGAACTGGGGTGCCTTGAGTGACTTATGGCATGAGGGTGTTTCTCTCCGTACAATGTGGAAATAATGACAGGGCCCACAGAGCCTGGCTGCTAAATAAAACGCAGTTACGCGCACAGCTCGTTTTGTCTCAATTCATGCGCTCTGGTAGAGCCGGTTTCAGGCTTCTATGTACTGTATAGTGAATGTATACGCCTGGGAGAGGAGCCCCAGAGCCTTCCTGTATCGTTCCTCCTGTATCGTTCCTTCTCGTGCAATGTTGCGCATGCAGTAGAATCATTAAACAGAATTAACAGTTATTATCTACAATTAAGTTGAGGAGCGCAGAATGTGCTCATTAGTGTGAACGCTGGTCATTTCGGCGCTTCCTCTACGGACACTTGAATCTGCCTCTAATTAGGTGCTGCAGGCAAGGAGTATCCGTCAAGTCGTATTCGAATAATTTAGCGGAAATTTGAGGCTTAACTTTCGACGCAATTGTGAAGTAAATTATCCGGTATCTTAAATGTCAGCAACGGATGCACAAAAGCAGCAGTCTATCACTAATAAGTCGGCCCATTTGTCCTTTTTATTCTGCATTCGAAAAGAAACACGCATAAATGGCATTATTGCGAGGGGAAAAAGTTTTATAACTGTTTCGTGTCACAAGATCACTTACATTCCTTGGCGGTTCGTACAAAAAAAAAAGGAATGCTAGAAAATGTATACGTTCGCACTTTGTAAGTGGGTGTACTCCGACAGTAGAGAAGGAAGAGCGAGGTACCTGTGCGCGACTCTGTGTAATCCCCTCCATGTAGTTTTGGCTGAGCATACCCTCAACACTTTTACAGTGGGGTTCTAAAGAAATTTAAGCCTGTAGGATGATCAGCCGGAGAAGGGAGAAAGACAAAATTTTGACGCCACGAAATGCAGTGAAGACGCCATCATTATGAAGACGAGAGCGTTTATATTACGATTATATGAGCAATATGTTGATGATTGGCAGCCTCATACAGCTTGCACAAGCGGCTCTGCTTATCAAAATCGCCAAGACATGTACTGAGCAATAAAAGTTCTGGATTCATGATGAAGACCAGTCCATGTAGGGCTACAGCTAAAGCTCCAAAGAAAGTATTATCATGAAGGAGAAAGACGACTCCAACGCAGGGGAGGCAAGTAGCAGTCCTGTGATTGACACAAAGGGCGATCGAAGTTGTCATAAACAACTTCAATGCTAAAAAAAGCAGCAGTGTTTTGCGGATGATGGCGTGCACACCACCAGAATGTCGTTGCATACATGCTTTTAGTTATTTGAGGCTTAGTTCACCTCAGGATGCACCGAAGTAGTGTCGAAAATTATTTCAGCTTTCTCTGTGCATCGATGGACTAAAGGAAATGCCTTGATTCAAGCCCTATTTGTCGGCTTTTCTCGTTGTAAAATCTGGCATGACTGTCACGACATTCTGGCATGATTGCCAGTAATTGCAGTTAAAATCATTTTGTCTCTTGAAAACACTGGAAATGTTCAGTCTATCGCCTGTCTACCTTATCTCCAAGAACTTTACTGAGCACAAAATGCTCGGCAGGACGAGCCTACAGAGCATTGCCGTCGACCTCGCGCAGTTCATAGGTAAATGGCATGAGAAAAATGTAATAAATGTTTCGAACGGAGTCAATAAATGTACTCTTGAATATAAGAGACTGCTCGCATTCTGAAAACTGTATCAAGTCTGGCATTTACTGCAATACTACTGTTAACGCATCACATATTGGCTCTCGACGAACTCACTTGTGACACCAAGATCACGCCATTCTCCGTCTACTCCGAGGAGATTATTTACATGGACGCATATTGAGCGTCAACGACACGATTGTAGCATGCGTTTTTGACAATTATTGATCCCGCACGTTCGCAGCATGTTCGCCTATTGCTATGTAGACCATCAGTGGTCCATAGGCTGGAAGAATCAGTGATCCCTAGTAAAATTAAAAAATACTAGAAACACAACAGAGATGCAAAAGGTGTGGGATACACTGGTATCCCCTCCTCGTTCCCCGCGCCAGCGGCGACCGTGACTTACACGGGCGCGCTGGCCGCCAGGAATGTGGAGAGAAGGCACCCCTGCGACTCTGCTCATTTCCGCCCCAGCACTGATGTGACGTCATGGCAGCGCGCTGCCTTCTGCGGAGAGGGTAGCACGCCTAAGCTTGACGGTAACGATTTGTTGCCAGGGAGGCAATGCCCGAAGGGATAAAAGGGGGGAACGCGCGGCGGGAAGGGTCTCTCGTTGCCGGACCTTACCTAACTGCCCCACGGACCCCTTTCGCTGCCCGCCGGCCACCGAACACCTACGCCAGACGACGTCAACGACCTGGTGAGCTGCTGAACATCTATTTTACGGATAGAACATTCTTCCTCAGTGTGCTTTACCTCGCGTTAGGATAATAAACTATTTCCTAGCGTGCCCTGCCGTTGCCTATTTCGTCCGGACCTGCCGTGGCTGCGACTCTGCGCTACGGGTTGGGGAAATGTGTTGCGTACTTGAATAACGCCTGCGTGTAGCTGGCACGGAAGCTCGCCTTCCCGGCCGGTTGGACGCAGAGTGACCCCATGAAGGATAAATGCATATAATTAGGAAGAAAAAGAATGTAAAATTGGAGGAATCAAAAGGAATATACATCTGTACAGTGCACGTCCCCATGCAGCACTGGTAATTGTGCCAATATTGGAAAGGGATGCTTTCACACTGGTCCTTTATATGACCAGCATTTGCCGACACACTTCCAATATTTGGCCGATTACCTGCACTGCTTCGGACTCGCTTGCAGTTCTGAGCCTGGCGCTCACTTGAGCCCCGCGAAGTGTCGAAGCCACGTGCGTTTCGTTCCCGCTCTTAATACCATAAGCCCGCCCGTCAGAAACTCACTTGAATAAACTCTTTTCGAGAAAATTGTATTTTCAATTATGTATTTTGTAATACCAGAGCAGCTTTAACTGAGCCACAGAGTATCAACGTTCACAACAACATTGCCCTCATCTTCCCATGAACGAAAGAAGAAAGAGGAGGCAGCGCTTGCGAATGCCACTACGCTGTCAAACACCACGTCCCCATCACAAGGCGGCAGGTCCAGGCCAGGCGACATTGCGGAGGCAGCGAGCTTGAACTCCTAGATGCAGGCGCTGCTGTACCTTCCGGCCATGCTCAACAACGGCGCGGGACTTTACGTGATCGTCGCAGTGCTGGGTGTTTCCATCCTGGGCTGCATGCTCGTGCTTGCCGACCTACTCGTCCACCAATCACGGCAAGCTGGAGCGCAAGGCCGACGATGTGCGTAGCTACATAGCGTCCCGGGACAAGGTGGACAACAAACAGGGGAGCTACGGAGGTGCCGTGACAACACCCACTCGGTTAGCACGAAGGACGTAAGGATATTACCCTGGAAAGATGCCAGCAAAGCAAAGGGGACAAGGTTGCACTGGACAGAAGGGAGACAACCATGGGCCATAGCAGCGTCGGCACGCTTACTTGGACCACCAGGCGAAGGCCAATTCCTACGTGGCAACTCAAGTTGATTCGGAAGCGACGTGTTCGCCAGTCTTCCGCTAAACCCACATCTGGTCCGTCGCCTCCTCTTTCCATGCTCGCTACCCTCCGCCTTGCCACGAATATTGCTCCCCTTTTTAAACTTGTGGCACGAGCGTGCCTTGCTCTGCACAGGTGTACGAAGCAAAGGCAGTCCTTAAAGTGGTTGATAGTTAAAACAGCAGGTCACATGCATAGCCCATGGTGTAGCCACAAGTCAGGAATGGTGATGAATCTGGCTACATATCTTTGCTGAACGGTGAAGGAATAAAGAAGGCTGAGAGTAGTGCTGCTCAGTTAGCTTTAAAGCTGTGCGTGTTTCTACTGCTTCTCTTATAATGTTTGGTGTCGTTGACAATCCGGGAGACCACACGTTGGACAGTTGGGTCGCAAAAGTAGTCGGCGCTTCCTTCACGTAAAATAACCGCGCCCGTGTCGGCTCGCACAGAGTTCTCACGGGACTTTGCTGCTGAGCTTCATGTGAGGGATACTCGAAAGAAAATGTGAGCTGCTCTGAGAAACAGCCTCAAATGCAGCAGAATGAATGGTAGTGTCTGCTGCATTAATTATTAATTGTTCAGCCAGAATGTTAGTACCCCCGCACATGAGAATACGCAAGGTTTATTTGCTTACCTCAAATCCCGGGTGAAGGCAATTATAATAACTTATGGTTATCAAAATGGCGATCATAGAGTATTAGTTATGGTATGGTATGGTATGGTATGTGGTGTTATGTGATGTAGTTTAGTGGTGTGAGCTGTGTCATTGTGCGGTGTGGTGTGGTGTGGTGTGGCGTGACTTGGTGTGGTATGGCGGGATGCGGTGTGTTGTGGTGCGTATGTGGATGGGATATGTAATGGTAGAAAAAAGTTTTTTTTCTGATAAAATAGTTGTAAACAACGCCCGGTCCTGTCTTCCTAATCATTTCCAGTGTCGTCTTTGTGTGCGCTAAAAATGGACTAACTAGCGCCACAACGCATATTTGCAGGTCACGGACGCAATAAATTTGTGCGACATGTTGAGTTATAAATTACTGCTTGGCAATTCAGTGAACTCAGAGAAAGAAAGAAAGAAAGAAAGAAAGAAAGAAAGAAAGAAAGAAAGAAAGAAAGAAAGAAAGGGAAGAAAGAAAGAAAGAAAGAAAGAAAGAAAGAAAGAAAGAAAGAAAGAAAGAAAGAAAGAAAGAAAGAAAGAAAGAAAGAAAGAAAGAAAGGAAAAGAAGGAAGGCGCATTTCCCGTATATTTTAGTTTGTGCCTAACCTGCGCTACGACAAATTCTCCCAGGGCGTGTTCAGTCACTCGTCTGTAAAACGGATTGCATTGGCGGCTCGCACCATCTGGACTGACGATTGCTGCTACGCAAGAAGAGATGTAATTTGATTAGGAAATCAATGACTGAAACAGCACAATAACGTACGCAGTCACGCTCCGTACGCTTGCTTTATATGAGCAAGGTTTGAATGACTGCGCCACGGGGATGGCCTCCAGTATTCGTTGGCTTGAACAGTATCGATTGTCGAAAAAACTGTACCGCATTAACAGACGTGAACCGCAAAAAGCGGAAAGCGGACAAGACACACTCACATTGACAACAGATTTTATAATGAAAAAAGATGACATGTAGTGAACCAAAAGAGAAGCAGCATGCGCAGAAGCCATCAACATTTAAAAAAAACGCGTCTGTTACTGCAGCACATTTTTCTTTTCGACACTGCGCCTAGACCAACAAGCCCAACTTGCCCCTTCGCTGTGCCTTCATTGTCATCTGGGTGCCAGTCTAGGCATAGTGGAACATGTACAGCGTGAAGTTGTCCGTCACACGTTCGATTGGGCACAGTATTGAGGTTTTGCTTTATGTGGGCTTAAAGTCCCAAATCGACTCAGGCTATGAGGGACGCCGTAGTGGAGGGCTCCGCAAATTTCGACCACCTGGTGTTCTTTAACGTGCACTCGCATCGCACAAAACACGGGCCTCTAGAACTTCGCCTCCATCGAAATTCGACCAGCGCTGCCGGGATCGAACCCGCGTCTTTCGGGCTAGCAGCAGCCGAGCGCCATAACCACTGAGCCACCGCGGCGGCATTGTACTGAGGTGCATACACATTGTAGGAACCCCCTTATGCCTTGAGCCGCCACGGTGGCAGAATGGTTACGACGCTCGGCTGCTGGCCCAAAAGACGCGGGCTCGATCCCGGCCGCGGTGGTCGAATTTCCATAGAGGTGAAATCCTAGAGGCCCGTGTACTGTGCAATGTCAGTGCACCTTAAAGAACCCCAGGTGGTCGAAATTTCCGGAGCCCTTCACTACGGCGTCCCTCATAGCCTGAGTCGCTTCGGGACGTTAAACCCCCTTAAACCAAACTAAACTTTATGACTCGACGCAGAGGGCTGCGCTTGTTAGGCTTCGTTTGGGAACGAGCGGGTGCAGCGAATTCGCACGCCACTGCGCATGACCGACAGCTCCATAGCCGGGAGCGCGGTGAACATGGCGGTGAACATGGGCGTAAACGCGGAGGTGGCGTAAACGGCCGGACAAGCGGCTTACCGGGGAAGTTCAGTGTGGGAGCGTTGCCCGTGCGCACCGTGCTGCCTGTGGTCGGGGCCATCCGCTGAGCTAGCCGTCCCGGATCGTGCTTGCGGTAGCCGCGTCTTTCACGGTAGGGCAGCGTCGCTCAAACGGCGACAAGTGCCGAAGCGAAGTCGGGCGCGCCATCTGGCGCGAGTGGCTGCGGCGTTCGTAGCCCAGTCACTTGTACGGCGTTGAGCTCAGATTTCGCGCAGTGCGTTGCAGGAATATGTGTTAGCACTGCGTTTGGTCGCGTCGTTTCTCGGAAAGGATTATCGTTTCATTGTATTGTGAACCAAAGCGATACTTTGTGTGCGTGTGTGCGTGTGAGGTTAGCGAAGCGTTTTGCTGCAGCCGCCATCAATATTAAGGCGAAAGCATTTAATGGCTCATCGTTGTCCGTCCGTCCGGCCGGCCGCGAAATCTGTCGCACTGTGACGTCATCAACGGCATAATTGCTGTGACCCATATACTCTTAGCAATCACTAAGTAATGGTGTTTAGTAATTATCAATTGATTTGTAATTAGGCATTAATTATTAATTCGTTAAATAAATATAAATAAAATTAGGACAGTTAAAAATAAAAATAAATAAATAAATCAAAAGCATAATAAAAATAAAAATAAAATAAGAAAATTCTAGAAATAACAAGAATTAAAAATAGAAATAAATAAATTGTTTTAAAAATTGCAAAAAATACAAAAAATGAATATAAATATATGAAGTTAAACATTAAGATAAAAAATAAATAAAACAATTAAAAGAAGCAGCCAGAGTTGGCGCAGAAAGGCTCTCGCCTGGCGCACTCAATATTCCCTCCACGATAATGGCGAGTAGTTCGGGCGTTGGAACTTTTCGTGCTAGTTTGAGCGCTTTACTGTTTGAGCACTTGTGCCGCTACATTCGTTGCGTTGGACATACGTGTGCTATTCTGTTGGTTCGTAATAAACGCGAAAGCCATTTTCCAAATGACGAAGGAAGCGGTCAGAGTGCTTTCAGTTTCGCTTCTGCCACAAGTGCGTCTAGGAAAGCCTTCCCCTGGCCTAGTGTATGGCTCCTGCAGCAAAGCTGGAACTTCGTCGTGCAACATATTTTTTCTCGCAACAAAACAAAAAAGCAATTTTTGCGTGGGAGCGCAAAGCTATGATACTTACATAATATAGCTTGACAAAGTTCCTTACCCCGTTCTGACATGAGCATCAAACGACTAAGCGCATTGTAACATATTGGAACACGTGTTAAAAAAAAAGGATGCGCAGTATGTGCAGACCATGTATCTGCCCCATTAACATTACGAGAATGTAGAATACTAAATAATTTTCAAACCACACGCTCCTGTGGGCAATCTTATAGACGGATAACTATTTTCTTACTCTCTGGCATAAAAAAGGACATGCACAGCACGTACATATATTTAACGAAAAGTCATTATACCAAACCATACAAAAGACTAAAGCAAAACAGTAAGCTGGCTAACATACTACCGCATTTTCCCTGCTCCCTTCTTGATTTGCAAACATTGAAGTTTTCGAAACGGCAACAATAAAGAAAACGAATAAAAAACATTCCAGCGGATATATTACGCAGTAGCAACCACTATGGAGAATACTAATTGTGCAGAATTATGTGCATTCCATCTTAGTTAATTCTGTTTCATTTTCTTTTTTTTTTGCATACGATGTTTATGTCGGCATTTTGTCATTTCAATAAATTCCAGTTAAGTAGACATACGTCACTGCAGCGTATGCAGGGCGCTAGCATGAAAAAGAAAAGGTCTAAGCAGTTGTGCAGACGATCATCGAAGCTTGTTTGTGCAGGTGAACACAAACAAAAACTAAAAACAAAACCCAGAACTTGAAGCCAAGGAACTCCGTGCTTTGCCTCCTACTCGTACAAGGAACTGATAGCGATAAGAATCATTGCTCTCTCCTCCTCGCATCCTTGCACCACAGCTAGATGGCTCATTGTAGTGTTGTAAGAGTAGCAGGACTTGCAAATTAAAGGGGCACTGAGAACAACTGCATCGAATTACTGTTCTCAGAAAAAAAAAATTGATTCACCACCTCTTTCTTGTGATGTTGACATTTGTCCAGCAGAAAAAGACACATTTATCGCGGAGAAAATTGTATTTACAGACCTTCCGGTCAGTCGATTCAAACCCATGACGTCATTACCGAAAAGGGCGGGCTGCCAACGTTTTAATGTAAATAGTGATGTAGCGTATCCTCCGAGATTTGCGACAAAACGTCGCTGTCGACACATGCATTAGCGAAATCGGCCGGTGGTGGCGACATCTGTGTTTCGTTTTCTGACCTTTTCTGTTTCACAAAAGTTCCACTTTCGATGACAGTGGTCTCCTTGTGATTATAACGCGGTACCCTATAGATAAACCATGCCGACAAACTTGCAGTTAGTCATCTGTGTCCATTTAATGTCGCAGCCGAAACTGGTTATTATGCGCCAAGCATACAGCTGACTGATGATAGCTGTAGAACAGGAAGCGAATCATTTGTTACTGCTGTGCTCACTGTTTTACCAGGTAAGGACGTAATCTTGAGGCAAGACACACTGATTGAAGAAAAATGCATTGATCTCTACGCATATACAAAATGAAACGAACTGCACATAATCTGAAACTTTCGCACCTTATTTACGCTAAAGAATCCCACGTTACCTTTTCGTTTAGACGAAGCAGCGGCTGCTGTACATTTGAAAAGCAAAATGTGCTGGCAAATCGACAACACACCCCATTCTGAATAAAGAGAGGGAGAAAAAAAACTAGGTTGACCAGGCATATGCCTCCTTGACTACCCTGCACTTCGGAAGGGGGATAGAGGTAGTGAGAGTGAGGAAGTAGCTGACAACGGCAGGCTGGAAACAGGTTTTGAAGTGCTCAATACATCAAGCCAGAAACAACATCGCTGACGGGAGGTTCGTTTTACGCCAACTATCGTTGCTGAAAGTAACTCAGTAGTTGCGAGCCGTCTAGTATTGATTTATTTGGCATTAGGAAAATCAGTGTACCGGAACATCGTTCCTCACTAAATGAATAATTGTGAAGCGCTATTGGCGGTCCGTTTTAGAGAGAATGGCACAGCCTGTGTTCGTTACACTGAAAACATGTCGATGTTGCCAGCAGCACTACGAACTCCTCGCGGGACCAAATCGTCTTACAGCGAGCCTGTCATAAATATGTCGCGATACTCCAGGTACAGCTGCTTCCATTATGAAAGGGAACACATTACCCGCATTCAATCAATGATTACTCCCTCAGTATCAGCGAAAGGCTCACGTTTTTTTTTGTGAATAATTTTTCTCTGTATATGTACAACGCCCGTGAGATAATTTCTACCTTAGCGCAGAAGTAACATAAGAAATTGTTCTTGAATGCAAATTGACTGTTCTTTTTCATATGAAGCGACCTGTATTTGACAAAAGGATTTGGGTAGGCCAATATTGATGCAGTTATTCCGGATGTTGCTGAATAAAAGTTACTAGTCCGCCCAAGTTGTTGTCTTCAAAGAGGGCTAGTTTAGCGAAGTCACTGATCACGGTGATCTGTCATACTTCCGAACACTGTATATGTATTTTATTTAATTGAACTGCTCTTAGGAATTCTCTATTGTTCGTATCCTCATTTTTTTTATTTCCCTTCTTTTCCGCGGTATCTTTCTGAACGTCAAACACATCAGAAATGCAGAAGCGAAGAGCGTACAATCTTCAAGCCTGCTGCTCCCTCTTGGGGCATGAAAAAAAAGCCACAACATCCCGTCCTGAGCTGAGGCAGTGGCGTTGGAATTCTTTCGTATGCAAAAAGCGACCCGCACTCGGCAGCCGCTACCGATCGCACACCTTCCATGAATCCCCAAGCAGTTCTGCAATGATACTCGAGACCTGGACTCTCATCTATACTCGAGTGACGCATAGCAATGCGGAACTGGCTGGGCATGCTTGTGGCTGCGTATCAGTTTCTTCCAAAGGCGGTTGCCTTAGGTGCACCTACGCCGTTTGATCTTACTTGGTATTTGCACAGAAGGCATTATCTTCATCGGGTAGTATACGCGAATGGGAAATGCATGCAGTTGTAGAGGCAGGGTTCAAATTATCGTTTTCAATTCCTAACAATCAAACAAGCAGCACACATGATAAATCCTGTCACTGTTCGAGGGGCGACCGGGCTTTGGCAAACGGGCGAAAAAGCTTGTTTTCGCCAACCTTTTTCGTTAAATGTGTTATTTTATAGAAACATTGATTGATTGATTGATTGATTGATTGATTGATTGATTGATTGATTGATTGATTGATTGATTGATTGATTGATTGATTGATTGACTGACTGACTGACTGACTGACTGACTGACTGACTTTAGTGTTCGCAACTAAATACTGCAACAGAATAAAACAACGATAGAAACAAAATGTAGCAATACTTTTTAATAAGCGGAGAATGCCCCTTCGAGATGGAGAGAAGGAGAGAAATATATTTTGATCTGCCACTCAAAAAAAGAAAAGAGCGACAGGTTTCAATCTTGCTTTGAAGAACTCTACCAACACCTGATGGATTCGCGAAGTTCGTGCCTCATACCACTCCTCATCCCCAAAAAGAGCCAAAAAATGTTCCACGCGTTCCGAAGTGAGTTAGAACTGAAGAACAAAAGCAAAGATGGGAACATAGCCAAAAATCCTGCACCCTGCTCGGTCGCTGTTCTTCCTACGTACCTTCTCGCCGGAACCTCTGGAAAGAAATTTGTTGTTCTCCTTTTCGTTCTATTTGTTTATTTGAGCCGGCTCTGACGCGCCGCGCCGAAGAAACATGACATAGTTTGTCGGGGCGCACTCAAGCATTCCCGCAGCACACCTTACAGCGAAAGCGTTTTAGACTATATCGATAGATGGCGGCACTAGGCTCGGCGAACGCAACAGCGAAACCCGCGCGAACGCAAAATAAACGCTTCAAATGCTCTCCTTTTTCGCGGAACGTAACGCTTTCCTCCGGGAGCACTGCATAGATCATCAATAATAATAAAAAAAAACTGGGCCACTCCAGACGCGTTGGAGCGATATGGCGTAAGATAAACGGAAAAATAAACAAGAAAGGCACAGGCCCGATGAACAGGACGTAAAAAGAAAGGGGAAACACAGTGTCCTGTATGTGTGTATGTATCGATCCGCAGTTGCGAGAGCGCGCGCGCAGCACTCCCCGCCCCCTGGAAAAGAAAGGTGCGGGTCACGTGGCGCGGCGCGGAAGCTCGATTGGACGGCGCCGGAAGCAGACGAAAATTCGCTCGACTGGCAGACGACGCAGCAAATCAAGATGGCTGCCGCCACCGCCGCCGCAGCTGCTCCCTCAACGATAGCTCGCTCCAGTCGGCTGTGTTTCAGGATGAACTCGCGCTCGCGCTTTCGGCTCGCGTCTTCGGCGGCGGCGCGCTACGGCTCCCTGCTTTGCTGAACCGCAGCGCGCGAACTGAACAAAGCGTAATCGCACCGTAAGAGCGGTAGGAGCTTGCGGAACATGCTCTGAAAGCCCGAGAAGCAGCGACGCAACGATCCCCGCACGGCACCATGGCACGACGTCGGACCAGCGAGATCCTGTGGTCGCTGATGACCAGGATCAAGTCTCCGCACAGTTTCCAGGTGCGCAGGTTCTCCGGGACGGCGGAGAACGGCACGGCCGGAGGGAAATCCAAAGCCAAGAAAGGCAACGAGAAGTCGGTTTCTTCGTCTTCGTGCAACGGTGGGCCCAAGTCCGCGTCCCGGGCGCGCCTGTGTCTCATCGTATCGGCGATCGCGCCCGGTTTGACGTTCGGTGTGTTCGTCGTGGTGGGAAACGCTGCCGCTGTGGTGTCCGCAGGTGCCGTCGTACCGTCCCTACTTGTCGCTGCCGTCGCTTCGTTGCTGGCTGGTGAGTTTGTTTGCTATTTTATTAGTTCTTTTTTTCGTTTTACTCTCGTGATTCATCCTTCCCAACGCGCGTGCATGCGGAGCGCGAGGTTTTCTTTCCGAGTCTGCCAACGCCAGCTGTGGGGACGTCACTCGCTCACCTGACACAAATGGGTTAGGAGACGCGAGAAACAAGGCGACGGCGGGAGGCGACGACTTACCCTTTGCAATCGTAACGGGAGCTATGAATAATCATGCCGCGATGCAATCACGCTTTGCGGCTGTGTGCAAACGCTAAGCGCGTTGAATACAAAGGCAGTGTCAAATCTCCGCATTGCACTTTCACGTCAAAACTTGCGTTGACAATGATCCTCGATTCAGACGCGTATCCGGTGCAATTGAAGACTGCTTCCATGTTAAGTTTCTCGCTATTATAGTTGTAAGCAGCAGACCCTACATAATCGCATTCGAAGATGCCTGTAGGCTCAAGGCAAACGTCTTGGTGCTGTCACTGGCGCCATTAAGAACCAGAAGTGGTAGCACATGTCAGTCATGCGAAAACCAACCCAACTGGACTGGCGGAACAGCATGCTATAATGCTCTGTACATAAGATTGTTACGTGCTAACTTTTACGGCACAAGCTACTGTTTTGATAGCACCACTTTATAACACTCCCCACGTGGAGAGCATTTCCCGCAACGCGAAGTTAAACAGAGAGGCGGCTTCTTTTAATGTCTCCTTCGACATAGTCGTTTGTTTGATTCACTCCATGATTGACATGAACTGAGAATTTGTACTGTGATGACGCGACGTCTTGGACGGTGTCATTTTAATTGCTTTATTTGCTTGTATTCGCATGAGGATGAGCAGGATAACCAGTGCGCTGAAGTCTCTGAAGAATGGACGGTGTCTGTTTTTGCTGAGAGGAGCGGAGATCCGGTAGTGTGAATTCTCCGGAAGGCATGCATGATGCGGTGCTCGTGCGTCGGTAAAAAGAAGAAAAAAAAATCTCGCGCGTCAGTTCCTTGCACACATTTCGTCCATTCTTTTTTTGTAGTTGTTTTTGCTTCTTTGCATCTAACCTACCGTTAGGCGCAACACTGTTTTGCACTTTAGCGAGTCCCTGTAACTGGGAACTTTTATGCACTGCGAGCCACTGCATACCATAAGAGTGACGTATGGGCCGCTTTCATGCATTTCAAAAGCGATGAGTTGCCTGCTTGACTCTGCGCGCTGAAGTTCATTTTCTGCGCATACGCACGAAAAATGCACAGTGCTATGCACGCTGACTGGAGCTGGTGTGACGCGGGAGTTGTGAATCGGGGTGTAAGGATATTCCAAACTCGACGCTTAAGTGGCACCTTAGCTAAATAGAGGAGAAGAGAGCGAGGTTGAAAATGTCGACAAAGACGAAGCAGAAATGGCTTAATGGTCTCGCTGAGAGCGCTACAAAACGAGACTACGGCGACCTGTGAGCATGCTGTATAGTGCGCCTTTGGCAACCTGTATATACGCAAGCGTGTGTATATATGTACGTGTGCGCCAGGAAAACCCTACACGCCAAAGAGACCTTCAGCGCAGACAGACAGCCATCTGTCAGGCATGTGACATCCTTTTGATACGGTGGCGAGCGGCTGTTGTGTCTGGCGACACGTCAGCAGCATCGTCAAGTTGGTGAAAAAAAAAAAACGAACGCATAGGCCGCTATTGTGAGTGGGCAGAGTAAACGAACCTCGCGTGAGCAAAGTGCAGACGAACAATCCGCTGCCGTCAACGAAAGTTTACACCCTATAGCAGCCGGAGGTGCGCTGCCGGCGAAGTATCTCTACGTGCATTTTTCTCAAGCACATGCACAGGCTCCAATGAGGAGCGCAGTGAGCAGTCAATCCGTCCGTGCAAGCTATATATAGTGCTCCGGATTAACGACTTTGCGGAGGTACTCAATGACACTGCATTTAAATCTATTGGGCACGGCTTTTGACACTGTCAGGTACGTGGCGATCTTCTGCCATTTGCTTGGCACAAAGGTCGCGGTCGCGCGTGGGTGAAGATATCGTGATATTCGCAGCCCCGCCGTGGTGGCTCAGTGGTTAGGGCACTCGACTACTGATCCGGAGTTCCCGGGTTCGAACCCGACCGCGGCGGCTGCGTTTTTATGGAGGAAAAACGCCAAGGCGCCCGTGTGCTGTGCGATGTCAGTGCACGTTAAAGATCCCCAGGTGGTCGAAATTATTCCGGAGCCCTCCACTACGGCACCTCTTCTTCCTTTCTTCTTTCACTCCCTCCTTTATCCCTTCCCTTACGGCGCGGTTCAGGTGTCCAACGATATATGACACAGATACTGCGCCATTTCCTTTCCCCCCAAAACCAATTATTATTATTATTATTATTATTATTATTATTATTATTATTATTATTATTATTATATTATTATTATTATTATTATATTATTATTATTATTATTATTATTATTATTATATTCGCAGGTAGTTCGAATCTATGTGGCTGGCAAGGTTTCTGCCTCTAACGGCTCGACCTTTAAAACTATTAAATGCGATAGTTATCACTGAAGGGTAAAAGAAAATACGAGCAAGGACCTTTAAACAATCCAAATCGCAGAAAAATTCACCCTAAAAATCAGCCGCATTTGCACAGAAACTAGGCAGCGCTACTATAGGTGGTTTCTTTCCGTAGAAG